>PTEX01000065.1:3752488-3785040 GCA_003342815.1 Eudromia elegans
GATGACCTGCTCCATTACCTTCCCAGGGACAGAGGTCAGGCTCACCGGCCTGTAGTTGCCCGGCTCCTCCTTCTTGCCTTTTTTGAAGACCGGGGTGACATTGGCTTTCCTCCAGTCCTCCGGCACCTCCCCCGTTCTCCAGGACCTTTCAAAGATGATGGAGAGCGGCTCGGCTACGACATCCGCCAGCTCGCGCAGCACTCTACTTGACTTTGTATTTTGCCTGTGCCCAGTTTCTTCACTCATTCTCAGATCCTGTATATAAGCTCTGATTTCATACTAAACCATACTGTGGCAATATCCCATTCTCCCTTCCTATGGAAGGGGGAGCCAATCATTCCGCATAGCTTGAACAAAGGTATTGTATGCTACTGCAGATGCTGTTTGGGTGACTGAGAGACCAAGGCGGAGATACAACACGTGAGGTCAGTCTGAATGAAACCAAGTTATACAGTTAGTGCCAAGAGACTCTGTGCTCTGTATGAGCTTTGAAGACTTTCTAATTCACAAAACTTTTATTTCCTTATAGTTCCTTCTTCCATCATACTATCTAGAAGGATACATATAGAAAAGCTGTTTTGATTATGTGTGTTTTAGATTAATTTTGCTGTGTGCAAAAGCACTTACTCTACACTCAATACCATTTGTTTTCTTTCTCCTGTACCTGCACAGTACCAGTGAGGTCAGTCACACACTGGGATCCAAATAACACTTTTCTCCCTTATTTTCTTCTTTCTTGGCTGCCATTCCTAGTTTGCAGAATTAGTCAGAATCATTCTTAGGTTTGCCAATAGGTGGGGCTCTATATTCTACATTTTTATAGTGTTTTCAGCTTTCCTTTTATGTTTTTCCCTAAGGATCAATAAACATACTGGTTATTTACCCTGAAGCTCTATCAGATGTTTCCAACTAACTGGTAAGCAAAACAATAATGTTTTACTTTTTTTTGGTATTCATTGTTGTATATCAGATTTGCACCTGAAAGCAAAACTGATTGCTGAAATCACTTCCAATGACTCTCTTGTTAGCACCAGACTGTTTTGTCACTTTGTCAACATATGCCATCATAAATACATAAAGTTGTGGAGGGTAAAACTATTTTCTGATCTCCTACTTCACTCTTAATTCTAAGTGTATTCTGATGTGGAAAAGATCACCAGCTTTCATGTATTTCTGCAGTCAGCAAAAAAAGGACCACATTATTTTTTATCTTTCTGCAGTTATGGAGATTCAAGGTCCCTTTATTTGTCTTAAGCGTGAGTACCTTTGCAGCATTATCATAGTAACTAAATACATAATTTACAATAAATTTTTAAGAAAATGTTGCCATCTTTTTATTTTCTTACAGGCATGATGATTTTGTGTTTATCTAGAATGATGATAATAATGTTTTTTTGAAAGAAAGCTTTTTCTTAATGTGGACACACCCATTTACCTATCATTTCATATCATCTCTGGTAGATAATTATAAATCATCTTCCTGTCTTGAACCAAAAGAATTATGTAGTTAATTGTTGTTAAGTGATTTCCCAAAATAGTGCTTATAGGAAATTTCAAGTTATTTTAGTCAAGAGTTCCATGTAAAAATACAGTGTGAGGCAACTTGCTTAGGAAACATGAAATTCACTACACTAGCTTTGCTCTTTGGATCAACTCCTCCTCCATAATGAGCACTAATGCCTGCTTAAGACCATTTAAATTTATTTTTGAAAGGTGTGCTGTGGTTTTCTTGACAGTGAGGGTAACAGAGCACTGAAAATCTGGTTATCCAGAGAGTTGTGGAGTCGTCTTTGGAGACATTCAAAACCTGCYTGGATGCGACCCTGTATAATGTGCTATAGGTGACCCTGCTTCTGCAGGAGGGTTTGGACTGTATGTTCTCCAAAGGTCCCTTTCACCATCAACCATACTGTGATTCTGTGGCTTTGATTGTACTTAAAAAAAAAAAAAAAAAGTGATTGCATCACTGATTTAGGTATCTTTTCTCTACACAGTTGATGGGTTTCATGGAACTGGTTGGAACATAGTGTCTTTGAGTTTACACCTCTGTAATACCTGCTTAAAACTAAATAATTGAATTGAAAATTATTAGTGGGAATAAAAGAGACATGGAAGCAGATATCTACAATACACAATTGCCTGTCAGACATTCCTTTGTTATTAAAAACACAGGCTAAAATAGAGTTCTACATAAAACTACAAGCCTTAATTAAAAAAAAAAAGTATTAAACGTGGTTATCTAATCAAGGAACAACTTGATTTTTATTGCAGGCCATAATTAGCTGCTGAAAAATTAGAAATATATTCAATATGAGAAATACTTTAGAGAACCATATTTTTTTCACCACAGAATTTTGAAAAAGTAGTTACAGCAAGTAATTGAAACCTGCAAAGATTATCACACATATCAGAAATTGGCATTTCATTTCTGTATCTGAATAGATGCAGTAGATCCTGTTTGCTGCTTTGGGAGTATTGTACCCAACCATTTGGGAAACTTGCCTAAATTCGGTCCCCACTACAAAAGTAGTAAGATTTCAGAAGAAAAGTAGTAGTAGTAGTAGTAGTAGTAGTAATACTAATAATAACAATAATAACAATAATAACAATAATAACAATAATAACAATAATAACAATAATAATAATAATAATAAACTAGGCAGATCAAGGCCCTGGAGGATAAACACAAGATTTACCCTGGAGATGCTTATCTGCTGAATAAATGATTTTTTTTGTGTAAGCTAATTTATGATATGGAAAGGAAATATATGTACACAGCAAAAAACCAAAAACAAAGTCTTGCCAGACTGCTGTATTTTACATTGCTCTACTATTTCTTATTTAGTGAACTGCATTTGCATATTCTTTTGTACATATTATTAGAATCCATACAGAACAATATACGAAGCTGAAATGAGCATGTTGCTTGATTATCCTTGTGATTTTTCAGTGTTTCATCAAGTAATTAAATAAGAAACTAAAGAAACACATTATAGGAAGATAAACTGTACTTCCAAAACCTCTGGCCTCAGGGAAGTCTCTAGAAATATGTTTCTTAAAACTCTCAAATAGTTACTGCATCTGTTGTTGTAGGAAGATGTGAAAGTTTGAGCTATTGAGTTATCAGAACAAATTTCCATAAGATAGATTTCTGGAAGGAATGAGGACTTGGACAATTTAAAAAGAACATCAGACTATGTAAAACCTGAAGAATAAAGCATTAGTCATTGTACYGAATATACAATATTTACTTTTCTCATCTGATACACTTTTCTAGAGATGAGTGAGAGCAGATCTGATTAATATGTATAAGTACCTGAGGAATGAATGTAGGGAGGAGGGGGCCAAACTCTTCTAAGTGGTGGACAGTGATAGGACAAGGGGAAATGGGTACAAATTGAAACACAGGAAGTTCCATCTCCACATGAGGAAGAACTTTCTTCCTGTGAGCGTGGCAAAGTTCTGGAACAGACTGCCAAGGGAGGCTGCGGAGTCTCCTTCTCTGGAGATCTTCCAGACCCACTGCACTGAGACAAGTACATCTGAGACATTTCTGATCATCAGAAAATATCCAAAGAAGAAATGAGATCTGATTTGCTCTGGCTACAGCATGTAAAGAGAGTTTGAGAAGAACATATCAAAGGGTACACTGTTATTGCCTGAAAATCACAAATCACCTGAGCTACTTTCAACTGAAGGTTAGTAATTATAGTGCACATGATAGTATCATACTAGCACTTTAAATATATATGAGACCGATTCTGAGAGAAATTCTGAAAATAAAATAAAATCAGCTACAGAGGGGACTAAAATAAGAAGTTTGTTTCCACAATGCATAACTGGACCAATGAGAACCCTTGTAGAAGAGAATAGGAACATTATTCAGTTTATATATAAAAGGACAATAATCCTTGCCCTAGTGTGATAACTGGTAAAAACTACAAGTTGCTTCTTGATTTTCATGTATGAAGTTTTGTAATGAATGTCTAAGGAATATGGGAGGATTTCTGAAATGAAATACACTATTCTACAATTAGAAATATCTTTAAATAGAAATGCCATCTTAAAATTAATTTTAAAATAAGTCATCTTAAGCAGTTTCCATGATAAAGCTTTTGTTTGGAACTGCTGTGTATATATTGTGTTTCTGGCACAGAAGAAAAATCGAAATCTTTGAAATTACAAATTTTGCTCATTCAGTTAAGCTGACTAAAAACTAATCTTTTAATCAGGCAGCTCTATTGAAATTATATGCCGTGAAGTATATTGCTGCCTGCAGCAGTTGCCACATAGATGGCAACAGTAAGGAACAATGTAGGTCATAATTACATGTATGTATGTAGTTTATACAAAAATATATATAATTATGAACACCAGGACAGCCTATTTCCAATCAAATGTACACCTGCCTTTCAAACCACTATTGTAAAAATAAATGCTGTTTGTTTTGTAAAGTTGAAACTCATAAAGCCATATTAATGTTTAGTGTTGTAAAGGATAAAGCCTAATATAGCATATTAAGATCCAATCTTTGGCTTATTTCACAAGGGTAGGAAAAGCAATAGTTGCCTCAATAAGCATAAAAATACATTCATGTCAAAATAAGACTGTTTTACACAGATGTGGAAGAAAAAAATTACTTAAAGATTTAGCTTCCATTCTTCTGAAAACTCCATCAGAAACAAATGCTTCAAAACAAAACAAAGAGAAATCTCTCTGTTTCCTTCAGAAGGTTCAATAAGAAATTGCTAAAATAAACACAACATTTCACGCTGAAAATAAACCAGACTTGGGCTACCTGGCTTAGGAGGCAAGACTGTTTGGAAGCATCACAACTCTGTGACCTCTTGGTCAGCACCTAATCTCGTAACCGCAAGTACTGGTCTCCTCAGCAGGTAGGGAAGCATGAATTTTTCAGTAACATCTTCATATTCATGTCTTACTGAGTTTGGGAAAATGGCAAAAATCTTTTTGAACTACAGATACTGACAAATCTTTTCATCATAAAATTAGTAAGATATTTTTAATACTATTCATAGTTTAAAAAATACACACCATTCACCAAATCTGTGTAGAGTGCAATGTCAGAGTTGGATTTTGCTAACCATATGTCTTAAGCAAACCCTGAATTATTATAAGAGAGGAAATGTAATAAGAGAAAATAAAAAAAGTCTTAAATGTCAGCTAAAATATTCTAAAAAAAAAAAGATTATTAGTTTCTAAATAGTGCACGTGCAGTTCTTCTAACGCAATCAGCCATTGATTGTTCAGCCATGTTCCAGAATAGAGCTGACTTATTTATAAACTTTTTTATGTATGTCTTCCCTGTAATACATGAGTTGCTCAGAAACATTACTGGGTTTGTGCTGGCCTTCAAGGACTATGAACTGGGGCAATATTTTATTCCGACAAAATCTGACTTGATTTACTTATACTCACAGCAAAGGTTCATCAAAATTCCCATTTTATGAGTTTCTGTCTACAGCATTAACTCCTTAAGAAAGCTATATTTGCTTGGTCTGCTTTGGTATATGTATATGTGAATTCATTACGTAGGGAACTTCAGAACCCGCTCTTAACATATCCCCCCAAAAATGCAGGATCTTATGTTTGTCTTTAATGAGGATTTTCTTTTGATTGGGATCTGAATAGGAAAGAATATGAATTTTGTTGCTTTAGATTCTAGCTCTAATGCCTATTCTGTCATCAATGATCATTCATTACTATGAGACATCTGCTGCTTAATTTGTAGTGAAGAAATAGATAATGAGTGTACTCCTGGACATATGCTGCCTGTGTCTTTGCTTTGTCTAATAAATATTATTAAGTTTTGAAAAATGAGGGCTCACGGGTTCTTACTGATATCACCTGTCTAGCACCAGTTATTTTCCAAAAAAAAAAAAAAAAAGCAAATCCCACAAAAGCAAACAACATTATCTTTAATCAAAGAGGGTGTAAAAGAACTGTCCTTCTCCTTGCTCAGATCCTTTCTTTCAGAATTAAAACTAGATATTTTGGGGTTTTTTTTCTGATGTCTAGGTCTGAGTGCTAACAGTGGGGGTCTACTGTGAGGAGTCTACTGGAAAAACATGCAAATTCTGTAAATTTTGGTATTCTGGTAAAAATCTATAAAAAGAATGAAAAGACTAGGAAGAATTAAAGGACTTTTTCTTACCCATGCTAGAAACTGTGAGAGAAAGGCCAATGAGTGTACGTGAGAAATAAAGAGTATATGCTCAAAAGTGGGGAGTTTTGGGAGATTTGTGAAAGTTCGGGATGTTCTGATTGATATTGTTATACAGCTGCCTACTTTGCTTATTCCCATCCTGAAATTTCTGAGACTTGTCGATACGGCAGAATTACAATTACTATTAAAAATAAATTTAAAAAAAGTGTTTACTTGATTCCTGGTTATTCTTTCTTATATTTATGAGCATTTAAGGCTTGTGTAACGTCTCTTTCTATAATGGAATGCTATGTACTGCACGAAAGAAATTCTTGCATGATTGGCCAGTGAAGCACTAAAAAGGATCTGGTACATTAGGTTTTCTGAGAGGATTATGTACAGAGTGATTTACTCTGTAAAAAAATATATTTTAAAGATTGATTGGATATGCTCACTGAAACATCCTTCAAAATAAAAGACATATCTTATTTGAAAATATCAAATAGTAATTTGATACAATTTCATCAATTACAAAAAAGAACAATGAAGTCACTGTGCAAAAAAATCTATAAAATAAGTGAAAATTGCTTCTGACTTCCATGCTTCTTGAAGTTTATTGTTTACTGCTTCATTCTCATCTGACAGCAGAACAATAGGGAGAGAGCACCGTGTAGTATTGAAATACAGTGAGATAAGTGGAAAAAATGACAGCTTCTCAGGCTCCTATTTTTTCTTAACAAATAAGCAATGAAGGGCAAAGGCAATATGCCAAACCAAAGGGCAATATGCATCATCTCTTTACCCCTCTGCCTTATGTTTGATCTGAATTTGTGCTGTTTCCTGTGTATTAGAGACCTCCTAAAGGAAGGAATCAAAATGTATAACATAAAGTGATAATTTCTTTAATCCCAGCATTATTTTTATGGCCTTCAGAAAACAATCTTTTAATTTTTTCAACTTTGTTCCTTTGTTTTCTTTCAATTTCTTTCCTTCAGCTATGTTTTAGCAGTGACTAAAGGTTCAAAACCTAGGCTCCAGATAGATATAAGATATGTTTATCAGAGTTGGATATTCTGATCTTTTGGACAAATGTTTTATATAAAATCACATAGTATGTAATAATGTGGTAATGTTGTATCTTCAAATCAATGGCATCATGGCCCAGTTGCTCCCCCTTCAAAATTAATGAGATTTTCAAATTATTCAGGCCTTATAGCCTTAGAATATTAATATCTTTTTTTTTTTCTCAACTTTTTAAGTAGATAAAGTGAGTATGAATGTAAAAAAAGAAAATGGCAGTAGAAAGTTGCAGGGTTGTAAATTAACTACATTATATAAAAATCTGAAATACAGAATATATAAGTTTATCCTATATGCAATGGATACAATTTTCTGAAAAATCTTTTTTTTTTTTTTTTTTCTAAGATACAATTCTCAATGCCTTCAGATAGAACTGAAGGCTGATTCAGTGTTCCCAGAGATCAGCATGGATTCACTTAATGTCCTGTAGTCCTCAGGATTTTAAAACAAAAAATAGATGCCAGTGATAACATTCAATATTTAGCAAGGAAGATTCTGTTTGTAATTTATGAAGAATAAAATAGGCTAATATATGAACTGCAGATAATCTATCCCAGTATACTCAATATCTCAATACTAGGTAAGTATTTTAACACTCAGAGAGGCTTTTCATGTTATTATTAGAATAGAATAGCTGGGTTTGTATGCGAGGATACTGTAAAGAGGAGAGATATTAATTGAACTAACCAGAAACCAGAAAATACACAGGTATATTAACAGCAGTGAAAATCAGCTTTCACTAACGAAGAAAAAGTTTATCAATTAAACACTGATAATGAGAGGCATTCTAGTAGATGAATCCGTAAAGATGAGTTCTCCAGAGCAACTGCCATGCTGTTCTGTTCCTAAGTATTGTTTACTTCAACATACCTATTGTAAGACTATTTGAATCCAGTATTTCCTCCGAAGATGGCTGTTAAATAAAAAAGTTCAAAAGTACTAGATACCTGCAGTCTTCAAACAAACTGAAAAAATGACAAGGGCACTGACGTGAGATAGAATCACATACTACCATTTTTTCAATAAACATATCTACATGTTTATATGTTTCATCATTTTCTTTGTTTCCACAGTAGGATTAAGCATGGTTAAAAAACAGGGCAAAAGCCTGGTCCTTATAAAGTAGGCATCTGCCTGCTTTCCTCTAAGTCAAAAGTCTACCTATCCACCTCTTGTTGTTAATACTGCATGTCAAGTCTTGTTCACAGTTTCCAGAATAGCAATCTATAACCATTTGTTCTCCATTTAAAAATCAATTTGGCCAGCTGGCTGATGGACATGGCTATTAGGCCTAGTAGCCACAGCCTTTGCCTATTAAATAACAGCTCTGAATCTTACCTTCTAAAATTATCTGCTTAATTCCATACCTGATTTTCTGAGAACAGTTATTATTATCCATTAATAGGTCTGTTCATTTGCATGAAGTATAACGTCACTTTCCATTTCAGCTTCCTTTCTGTGAACACACTGTAGTTTCCTGAATGTCTTGATAATGCATTCCTCTTCAGCAAATTAACATCACAACTGCCTAAGCAGTATCACAAAAAGACAAAATGAGCATTAAGTGAGGTGTGTAGGACTGACACAACTTGCTTGCTATATTTCTCTCAGTTCTAAAACAACATATCAAAACAATTTCCCTCTAAATATATAATCAGGAAGTCAGGCTGCTGACATTGACTGACAAAAGGAATTCAGTAGTGACTTGAGTTGTCTCCAAATCATGTCATGGCATGTCTCTTGTTGAAATACTCCTCTACTTGAATGACCATTTTCACTTCCTCTAGTCTTTTCTCAGCTGTCTCATGGCTCCAACATGCAATTTGTTGACTGAAGACTGTGTAGAATAATTCTTAAAGAAGAAAGAGAGAAAACACTTTAAAAAAATCAGATAGGAAAATAATGTAGATAATTCTGGAGAAGAGATATTCTATATAAATCAGCCTCCAGCCTAGGTAGAGGTAGTTCAGGTTGCACTGAATAAGGGAATGAATATGAAACTCAATGTAATTCAAAGTAATTTGGCTCAAAGATATTCTTATCATTACCGCTATTTTACATTCTGCTATTTCCATGTTCAGATAAAAGATAATAATTCTGATTCTCATCTTCAAAAAAAGCTCTGGTGCTTAAATTAGATAGAAATACTTATTTCAGCCTACCAAGCAGGCACTTGAGAGCAAATTGTCACAATCTATCTACTCAGCATTCAGACACTGGCCAACAGCAAATGTATAGGAAGATTATAACTGTAAGATATACCCTTTTTCTTGCCTGCTTCTCTTGAAACCAAAGCTACACAAGAACATTTTCCTGTTCAGTCTGATACTTCTGGTGACGATAATGGTACCAACTTACTCATCCGAACTGTACCAAAAAACATTGCCAAATACATTCCTCATCTGAAGTGCAAACACTTGGGAAAAACAAACAAACAAAAACCAGCATTCAGATCAACATATCACTTTTGATTGAGTATCTTCTGTTGGTCCCAAGGGAAATGGGCTTTGAGTAGTTTCCAGAAGTCAGAATTTGGACAGTCTCTCAGTCTGCACAATTAGTGGATTACAATACTGCCAGAAACCTAATAAGGAATGCTACACTTTCCAAGGCAGACACCAATAATAAGAAAGTCTCCTACATTGAAATTTTTTCCAGGAATTACTGAAAACTTGACATACAAACCTGAAAAACTTCTGTGAGGCTGCCATATGCACCACAACTAACTGTATCCAGACTTTCTGAAATCAGCAGGAGTATATTTGTGAGTTTTGCTGTTCACAAATATAATATTCATGGATTGCCCTGCAGATAAGAAAAACAGTTTCTTGTATCATCATCCAGTCATTACAATATAATTTCCAAAAGCTACATGGATAACAAATTCTGAAAATCTTAATTGATTCAAAGACCTAAGAAATAGAGCTTTCCATCTACTGGCACATAGATATATATATTATATATAACATGAATATAAAGATATATTAATGTCTATACATATATATACACACGTATATATATACACACACATATATAGATATATGCATAAAATTACATATGTATAGATAGAAAGATAAAATAGATATGTATATAAAACAACCCAGCTTGATTTTCCGATTGAATCCTAACAGGATGGCTGAGTTTTGATTCAGCTCCAACACACCTGTCTCACGTGGTTAGCTATGAGTCAATCAGATGCACCCTTTGGAACTCTGATCCTAACATGAAGTGAAGATGACAACTCACTCAATGAATGGCCATGTTTCACTTTTTTCATCTTATTTAGCCAAAATTGAAAGCAATTACTATCTGCTTCCTCCTAAAAGTGATGAGTTTTTATAAACTTTGTTGATATCAGTCATCTTTATTTATTTCTTTTCCTGGGATTGAGCAGAGGATATGGTATTTATCAGATAAAAGAAGTGGTGAAAAGTTAAGAGAAACTATAGGACCAATTTGGATATACCTTCTAGGTTTGAGTTCTGAGAGTAGAAATTTAAATGAAAGGAGTTTACAATTCCTGCCTGTGTTCAAAGAGAAATTATATGTTCATTCTTTTCATTAAAATTGTCTTAAATAGATGGGTTTGGGACTTTTGATTCATACCATGATGTTTAGCGCTGTCAGTTATAGAAAATTCAAACAAAAGAATAAAAATGCCAAGAAGAAGGAACTGAATTATTGTCATATGAATTCACATGCAGAGAAAATTCTAGATGTTAGATCTTTGCTCTTTTTCTGATATTCTCTTGTAGATAGCATGACTCAGTCACAAACTCTGTCAACGATCTGAAGCAACTGACTATGAATGGGCTAATAGGAGGTAAAAGAAGATGAAATTCATCCAGTTTCCTCAGATGTCTTACTGGCTTCTAAACCTATCTATCTGAAATTACTATTTTTCTCAACATTGTGTATGTTCAATTTGTTTACTCAATACTCAGACAATATGCAGCTCCTTAATAGATTTTGTAGAGACATTTGTCATCTCAACCAAAATGGAGAAATAAAACAGTCAGACTGATGTTTCCTTTCATTCTGAGGATGGCATTAAATTGATAACAATTATATTGAAACACAAAAATGGAGCTCCATATGAAAAGTGATACCACCAACACTTGCATTGTCATGTGGAGTAAATGGATGTTCATCACCACTAAGCGCTGGTCTATAATGTGTACTTACATATACATGTACAGTGAAGAAGCTTTTAAGTCTAGTAATAAATATATCATTTAGAATAAGTATAAAACTGGGAAGTTGGAGTATTTCTGTAAGCCAATATTATTTTAAATGAACATTTGGGGGCAGGGCAGGGCAGGACAGGGAGGAGTGAGTGAGGAGGGCCAGGAAAAGGAAGACAAAGCAAATACCCCTGCAGTACAGGGGAAGGTGGTCCCCTCTCCTGGCCCTGTACAGCCAGTGACTGGCTATGGTCATGGCTCATAGCCAGGTGTCTTACTAGCTGCAGCAGAGACCTTTCAGAGCCCAGCCTGGAGGGCAATGAGGAGCAGTGAGGAGAGAGTAGTGAAAATATATGAGCTTGGAAGGTAAAAAGTGAAAAGGAAAAAAAAATGTTCTGTGTCCTTTTTCCATAAGGTTATTGTGTTGAAAGCTGGGGGAGGTGGAAAGCTTGAATTTTTCTTCCTTTGAGGAAAAGAATAGTACATGAGGAGTTAACCAGATAAATAGACTGTGCTATTTTAAGGGAGGATGCCTGATATTATTCAATTCATACACAGTGGTATTTTTGAAATAAGACTGAAAAGGCTGTAAGCGTAGGAAGAGAGATGCTCTGTTTTCCTTCAATAGAAATGCAAGTTTTTTTCTTTGGAGGATAGTGGCTCTGGCTTTTAACTTTGGAGAAGATTTAACAACTCTTCAGAAAGAGGGAGTGCTAAAGAAATTAGCAGCAGCTGTGATGAGAAACAAGATTGCATTGAATGTTATTTTTTTAACTTATCTTTCATTACAAGAGATTGAAGATGCTGGTTCTCCCATAGAGAGTCTATTCCCACAGTGGCAAACTTTTTTTTTTAATTAAAAAAAAATTATTTCTAAACAGTTTTTATCTAAATCAATCAAGATTGATGAGGACTAGACTTGAACCCAGTGTTTAGATATTGTGATTCAAAAACATACTCCCTTCTCCCCTAGCACTGAACAAAATGCTGAGGTAGTTGTGTGAAAGTTGATTGCCAAAGCTTAGAAGCAGATTTCACTGTCAATCTAGTTTTCTGTAGTCTTGAAGCCCCTGTTTTAGGATTACTGGAGAATACCATTCATGTGTGATGCTTGAGTTTCCCAAGTAGCTTGTTGCACAAAAATGAGCAGGGTCTGTATTTCTGTTTTTAAAAATGTCTATGGAAGGATCTCGGAACAGAGTAATGGGACAGTGTTACAGTTAAAATGTGTTTTCTTTTGAGCTGAGAAGCTCAGATTTACTAAGTGTTATAACCACTAAACTATGTGTAGGGATAAATGGAGATAAACTTCAGTTCTCTGTACAGTACTATTGCACAGAAATTATTGTTAATGTAAGACTCATGGAGTTTCTCATTGACTGTCTGTCCTACTATTAAGGTCATTGGGTAGTCTGTTTGCTTTGGCAACTTCTGTTAGGATTGTTTATGCAACTATCCAATTCAAGATATAATTTAAACCCTCTTTATACTAAATTAAAGGGTAAATAAGCTTAGAAATAGTTTTGAAAGCAGATAATTTTGAACTCCCTTACTACTAGTGAAGTGTCTGAATTACTCAAGAGCTCTCATGTGCTTGCTGTATCTCTCTCTAAGTATCTTATTTATTGTATAATGACTTTTTTTCTTTTCCCATTGTGATGATGGGAGAGCTAGATGGGGTTAACTTTTTCTGGTGATAGATATCTAATTATTTGTAGTAGTTCCTACTGATCCTTTATTTCCTTGTACGATATATTATGTTACAATGCCCAAAGGGTAATTCATGGACCATTTAAAACAAGTAGTCTCTTTGTTTTGACAGATAAATACAGGCTAATTTAGACAATTTAATCAATTTAGACAATTTAATCAATATAATAAAGACTGTAAGGATATAGGAGAACTGGAAAATACTATGTATTCTCTATTTTGAGCTCCTTACAAAGTTTTAAATAATATTTCATAAAACTAATGACCATTGCTTCATTAGCATATTACTGAGGGATTCATGGGGAAAAAGTAGAATGGACTCCATAGGAACATCAAACATAAAAATCAATCCTACCACTTGCTCTATCCTGGGTTATGCTTGCAATTTCCTGGCAGAAGACTGCACTTGTCCTTCAGCCTATGTGCTTCCTTTCTTACCTCATTTATTTCTATATGAGATAGCTCCCAAATTCACATGCTTTTCTTCCTGTAGATTTTGCATCACATTAAAAAAAAAAAAAAAAAAAAAAGATTAGAACTTTGGGGTAAAAGCTTCAACAGATTGCTTTATTGCTCATCATTTTCACAGTGCTACCATTCACAGTGACGTTTGCCTTCATTTTCAGGATCAGTGGTGACTTGAAACTGATGGGAAACATAACTGGCAATGATGTGGATTTTTTCTTCAGTTTTGAATTTGTGTGCATCTGGGTTTCATAATATCTTTCCCTTGACAGAACATTTGCTACAGAATATCTGCAGAATTAAAAAGCTAAATAGTTTTCTGGATCTGATGAACCTTACCCAGCCTTTTTATGGTACCCCACAGTAACAAAGTGGAAAAACTATCACGTATGATTTTTTATCTGTTAGAATTGGCATGACAAAGGTGTGTAATTCATTCATAAATGCTAACATCAAGGCAGTGCAAATATGCTATCTTTATTTTTATTACTAGCTAAAAGAAGAATTTTCCTGGATTGTCTTAAAAACAGATTTAATGTTTGACCTGAAACTGATTCTCAAAAAAAAAGTGGTTTTGTTTGACAGACATATATGTAATATTAGTTATATTTAAGAGAAAGAAGAAATAAGGTGAAAGAGGTACCAATGAGGTAATTTATTGCCTTATTATTCATAGTGGCATATTTGTTGGAGATGCTTTAACTTAAGAAGAGAGAGGTTTAAAAAATGTACTTATGAGTGACTATATATGAAGCCGTCTTCCTTTTATTTAAGTACTAAGTAAGTGTTGTTTTCAGAAGACTCATTATAGCGTCTACATGTAACAGTGGAAACTCAACCGATAGTACATCCAACTAAAGTAAAGTACTTTCATCAAAAACTTGATATCTGCCATTGACATAATGGTGTAGGTGGAAAGGACAGCAGTTCTATCGAAGTTTTTTTTTGATTTCACATGCACACAGATAGCACTCTCTGTATAAGAAATATAGGAATTAAATGCAAGAAGTAAGCAGATTGTGTAATATCTCTATGAATAACTCTTTGCTAAATTGGTTAAAAATAGACCTCAAAAAGTGTGTGAGAGAGAATTTGTACTTTAAATAATAACTTTGAAGCTTCAGTTCACTTGTGACAAGGTGCCAAGAAGTTGCCTCTTGTCTCTTCAGTGGCTGTGCTGTGTGTTTCAACTTAAATGTTTCAAAAGATAAATCCTAATGATTAAAGAAAAAGTGAATTGTGATAAAACTTACTGTCTCCCAAGGTTGATATATATGTCTGGATATTTCCAGGACCTTCTTGTGTTTCAGCTAGGCACCTACTTTGGCTTGAGAAATTGGCTTAAAGAGTGAATGCTTCTTTCATTTTTTCCGTGCATTTCCATCCCCTTTTCCTGCCTACGTTGCATTTGCCACTTGCTCAGGTTCAAGTGCCAGTTAAGCTAAACAATAGGCTAGCTTCTGCTGAAAGGAGTTGTGCTTTCCCATGTGCCTTTTGGAGGTGCTACATCAAGCTCAAAGAATGCACTTGGATTCAATTATTCTATGTTTTTTGTAGAGTTAAGCATATTCTCCTTTAGCTACTTAGTTAAAATCACTGCAGAGTCAGATGCCTGCCTGGTGATGACAGGAAAGGGGGAGAAAAATTGTTCTGATTCCTGGCTAGTGTTAGGCATAACCGATCAGCATAAAATCAGCTGCATCCTCAGTGTATGTTGTTCAAGCTCCAAGTCTGCAGGCGTGTGAATTGATCTCAGTTTCAAAAACCCACCTCTAATCCCTTTTTATTTTCTGAATCAAGTAATTGATAATAGAGCTATTAATAATAGACAGTAGAAGTATTTCTAAAATTTTCCAAAACTGAAAGTAATTACACGGGAAGCAAACAGGTTTTAAAGAAAGAATGGTTGATTCCATTCATCACTAAGAGTAATGAATTATATGGGAATACATTCTGTAATTATGAAAAGAGATAATATATTATTTCAGGATCCTTGTTTTGCCTCAGTGACTCTAAAGATACAGATTTAGTTTAATTAAAGTTTGCAGTACTTATTTAGTGCTGAAATATATTTTTTTCTTCCCTGTATATGCTCTAGAGACTTTTTATCTAAAAGTTCAATGCATTGCTTGTAAATTCCTGCTTTGCAAGTAAGAACATTGCTTTTTCTGCACGGCTTTCCTTCTGCACCTTATTTAAGGGTCAGTGTTCACTTTTAAGGATTCTCTGAATATTTCTATGTATTCTGTAAATCCGAGGATGCTCACAGACCTACTACTAAGATACCACTGAATGCCTGTAATTTAAGTAAAATAGTAAATAGTTCTCCACATATGTGACTTTTTTAAAAGGAGTGAATGAAGCATAGTACTGATTAAGTAATATTAAACAAAAATCTTCAAGTATGGTCTTCCCTAGTATAGGTGGAATGAAACAGGTCATGAGAAACAAGTATAAAAACAACTACATTGCAGAGCTTTTTTCCTACCTGCTTGTCTAAACTTACGTTAAAAATAAAAATTACTAGGAAAGCCTAGTCTAGAAAGTATAGAAGAAGTGTAAGTTTTATCCTTCTTTACATGAAAATACATCTAAGGTGCTCTTGGTTTTGTTTCATTTTCTAGCAGTTAAGCACCCAGATAAGCACCCAATGATGACTTTTTTTTGTAAAATTCTGAAGCTGTAGACATGTTTTAATACAAGATATCTTGACTACTTGCAATTGGAAGAAGAGCTTAGGATAACCCAGAAGAGACATTTAGCCTCAGGGTAGCAGTAAAAAAGCTGGGTAGGGACAGAAGCTGCCATTTTCAAATAAGGAACCTTCATCATTTTTAAGCAGCTTCCCTGGTGTTGTATGTCCTAGCCTTAATTTTTGAACATCAATTCTGTCTTCTTAGATAGGAGGGTTAAACTTGAATGTTTTGACCGTATGAGAGCTTAGTAGGTTTAGCATAAGAAGGAGAAAAAAGGTCTTTTACTTTGAAGGTTTTGCATCCTCATCTGCATCAAACCAAATATTCCCAGTGTGTGCTCTAAAGGATCCTTGAAAGTCTTATTCTGCACAGTTTCTTTCAATGTTATTTTTGGAAGGCTTAATTCTATTTGCAGGTAATAGCTATATTTGAATCATGAAGAGCAGATTGGTGTAATAAGATGTTAACAGGAAAGGAAAATTCTTTCGCGTGGGTCTGAAGCCAAAGGACAGCCAACACAGAGTCATGGCATTGTCTTGTATTATGTGCTAGAATACTGGAAAAAGGGCTAATGTGCACATTTGCATTCATTTTTTTTTTCAAACTGAATTGGAAGATGCCTAAAATAGCAAAGGCAGCATTGTTTGAGCTTTTGAAGTATGTGTGACTCTTTCTTTTTCTATTTTCTTTTTTCTTGTTTTTAATCAATTGTGTGATTTTTTTTTCCTAAAGCTCTTGACTTTTTATTAAATCAAAAAATAACTTTGGGAAAGGAAATACAAGATAGCTCAGCTGAAAGGCTACCTCATGTAATGCCTGTTTATGCTGGAGAAGATTGAGAGGGGATCTTTTCAACATGTATAAATACTTGCAAATGTAAAGAGGATGGGGCCAAACTTTTCTCGGTGATGGTCAKTGATAGGACAATGGCTAATGGGTATAAACTGAAACACAGGGAGTACCATGTCCACGTGAAGAAGAACTTCTTTCCTGTGAGGCTGACAGAGTCTTGGAACAGGTTGCCCAGATTGGCTATGGAGTCTCCTTCTCTGGAGATCTTCCAAACCCACCTGGATGCCACCCTGTGCCCTGTGCTCTGGGTGTCCCTGCTGGAGCAGGGGAGTTGGACTAGATGATCTCTAGGGGTTCCTTCCAGCCTTAACCATTCTGTGATTCTGTGATTCTGATTCTGTGAACTATAGGGAAGATGTACAGCATGCATGCTCTAATCTGAGGTCTGACAGTTTTCAAAACAAATTTTTATACAAATACAGAAAGAAATAAGTTTGAAAGAACTTTAACATACAGTTCTTATTAGAAGAACCTGCAAAATAATTTTCTAACAGAAAAGGTGATGAACTTGAAGTACCTACCTTAGGCCTATGATGATATGTCTGCAGATTTCTTACTTAAATATATCCTTTTGGTTATTTATTCTTATCCTATATTTCATATGATATTGCTGTTTCAGAGCTTAGGTAATAACATGATAAAGAGAATTTAGTGAGGTTTGTCCATTCTAGGCTTGTAGAACAACTACCAGGAGGTACTCTCTACTGGAGAAAACTGAAGCAGGTTTGGGAGGCTGAAGACTTTCAGGCTAACTACAACATTGTTTCTTAAACGTGATATTCTCTCACACTTGTTTCTGCAAACACATAGCTAAAATTACAGATTATGTCAGGGATAAATGGACAAAAATAAAGAAAATGTGGTAGAGGGAAAGGAAGAAGATTTAAAAAATACTTTTTTTGTTGTTGTTTAACAAAATGAAGTTAAAATCTAGTTTTAACAGACAAGGAAACTCCATTTAGGTAATGTCAGAATGGTGAGCCTCACTAAATAAGCAATACTAGACAGATTACCTGAGGCTTATTCACATCTATTCTGAGTAGGACTACATCTTATTTTATTAGTAGCTTCTTGAGTTGCATATGCAGTTCAGCTTTTGTTCAGAAACTAGATTTGATTCTGACAAGAGGTACAAGAATGACTCAGTCACTGAAGTGTTTGGATTAAATATTCTGTTGCAGATCTGTCTTTACTTGACTGTGTATCTTCCAGGCACATATAGCATCAAGTTTATAGTCTACAGCTATCTACACCAGGTTTGCTGGATACGAAGTTTTTTTAGTCTAGCAGAAGGATAAGCTGGGTAAATAGKACACCTACGTCCACTGATACCCTCATCCAAAAGTTCAAAAAAGTTCAAAATCTCCCAGCATGTTTCCTGTAGATGAGTGCTTCCCTGTAAACTATACCAGCCCTCTGTTGCAATACTGCTGCAGAGGTAATCATGACAATTCTCCCTTTCAGAATGCAAAAAATCTTCCAGCTTCTGTCAAAACAGTTACCTGTCTCATAAGCAGTGTGTTACGTACTGAGCAGTATGTCATCTTGCAGAGTGAGAGGCTGCCTTGCTTTGCCCTTTTGGGTGGGCGGTGGGCTCCTGCCTTGTGCTTGGCTTTAACAGACAAGGAAACTCCATTTAGGTAATGTCAGAATGGTGAGAAGTAGCGTTTATATCCAGTGTTTCCATGTAAGTGGGGAAAAAATGTGTTTTGATGGCTAAATAGCTAAACCTCTTTGTATGATCCATTACTCTGCTTTATTTTACTTTATTTTATTTTCAATGGATAGACCTTGCTTTAGGAAACAATTGAGTCTTTATTGAGTCTTTTTTAGGAGAATAATGCACCTAATGTTAAATTACAGCTAGAGTAACATAATTGAGTTATATGCCTATATGGAAAGGAAAATTAAAGGTTAAGTTTTCCACAATTAATGATGCTTGTCCACTGTAGTAAAGAGCAAACACGTAATACCAATAGGTGTGAGAATGAATCTGAATTGACGTTTCCTTACATCAAAGCCTCTGCCTCATGTTCTGATTGCAGTAATTATTTGGATATCATTTTAGTAAGAAATTAAATGTAGCCAAGTCTTCAGTATTTGTGTGAATACTGTCAAAGCTGTTTAAACTTACAATGTATTAGCTAATGTAAAAGAAGGAAGTCAAATGAGCACATGAGCAAATGAGTTCACTAATCTTTAATTGTATGTTTTCATAAATCTTTTTACATCTTTTTGCATTCCAAATGCAAACAATTTATCTTTATGGTTTATGTTCAACTTTATACAAAATATGTGTGTATTTGCAGTTACTTAGATTTTGTTTAGTCATTGACTCCAGAATAATATTCTGCTTTCCAAAGGTTCTTCTGCCTGTTTTTCCTCCATAGATAATGAATGTCATAAATAATGACATTTTTGAAATTTTAACACATTAGAACTCTGAAAACTTGGGGGAGAATGAGTGCAGGAGATACCTTCCTGAGGCTTCTTATCTGATATTTATAAACAGCTAGCACTAGCTTTCCATTACATTATCCAGCTAATTAATTCTTCAGTTATTGTGCTTTCTGTTTGCTCACTGTCTTTCTGAAGCCCATTCACTGTTATAATACTTGGTATCATGGGTGGCCAGTGGGGAAGCTAGAGAAACCAGGATTTATTTCCAGAAAAAAACAATCCCTTAATACAAGGAAGGGAATTTACAAAGCTAACATTAGATATGAGCTGGTAGAAACTAGTAATTGGCAAGATAACTGACTGTAAGCAACTATTTAGGACTAATACTTTGGTAACAAAATATATCTTGTATCCTTCTAGAGATCAGAGCTTCAGACCTCTTTGCTACAGAGGGGTAAAACTGCTTTCAGATTAGCAATTTCTAGAAAAACTGTGCCTCTGTCTTGAAGCTCGTGGTCAATTTCTTACTACTGTAGAACTTTTCTAAACTTTCTTCAGTTACACTGCCTAATGGATGAAAAGTTAGTATGGAAAAGTAATCAAAACCAAGTATTCTTGCAATAGATGAAGTTCTTCTCTAAAATTATTTGAAGCAACTTATATGCAAAGATCTTAGTTGACATGGTTCATAGAGACAAATATGATTTTATACAGAAATTCCTGGAGACCATCAGTATTTCACATATTTCCCATGATGTTTAATGTCAGCATCCATTCACAGACTATCATTACTGACCCTCATGGCAATTGTTTTGAGTAGTATGTGCAACAATAGCAATTGTTTTGTATGTTTTCTAAATATGCCCATACTTGGTATTCTTTTCAGTACAGATAGCATGCTTATGAAGGGCTGAAAACAGTGAAAAAGGTAGTAAATATAATCTTTATAGATCTGTATTCATACAGTTTTGCAATCACTTGATATATGTCAAATATCCTGATACTATTCTGATCCTTTGTTATGTATTTTAAAAGCAATAAGCACTCTTCTGCTAAATGCAGTACTGCAACAGATTGCAAATTTCCTCATTTGAAGAGTGGGGTTTTGTGTATTAAATATTGTAAGTAATATTTTAAAAATCTTATTCAAATTAATAGGTGCATCTTCAGAATGCTTTATTCATCATAGGTGAATTGTTGCTCAGGCAAGGCAGAGTATATCATTACTTACAGTTGCAAAGTTAGTATAAAGTTTTGGAATGGAAATTATTTGTTGAAGAATTGGAGCAGTTGCCTTTCTGCAGTTCAAAATAATCCCTTTTTTGTTTTTGTTTTTGTTTTTGTTTTCTTTTGCATTTTTAGGACCTTTTACCATTAAATTGAAACCATTTAAGATAAAATTTGTCTGCTAATAAACTGAGGTAGCAATTAAAGAAAAATTAAATAGTAAAATAATGATTTAAAAATAGATCTAACATTAAAAAATGTAAAGTCACTAGAATTACTTCCTTTAGTTTTTGTACACACTRGAGTTGGACTTAAAGTTCATGACTATATTTCAGGGGCTGAAGAACTATAAACCTGTTAGAAATCAAACCAAAGGGATACAACTAATAAAAGTCAAGAAGTTGATCTAACTGAAAGCAGAGTAATATGCAGAATAACTTGTGCAAGATACTATGCTTTAGAAGATTGACCATTGTCATCTTCATAATTCATTTGCTATTATCAAGATGGAAAAATGCAAAATTTTGCTTTTATACCACAAAAAAGTGACATCAACTTTTGATTGTTAAGCATAAAAATAGTGCATTGATTCCTATGGAAAATCAGAGGAATGAAAAGGATCCTTACTGAGGCAGATAACGTGTCTTTTTCAGTGATTTAGTCATCTTTCTGTATCTAATTTTTGTCTTCTATTTTCTGTTCATATAACAGGGTTAATTGAAAATTAGTAAATTACTTACTTTTGTACCTAAGGATTCAGCTAAGAGGCCTCAGCTTCTGGTAAAATTTTTCATTGCAAATTTCTTGGGCAGAAAATAGCATTTAGATAATAAATAATAAACAGATAATAATAAATAGATAATAAAACTATTATCTAAAATAGTGTCCCATCTGATTGGCTTTTGTATTTATTTGCACAATTTTGTATACTTGTGTCATATTTTATGATAATACATTTTATTTTGAATCTCTTTGCTTGCTGCAAAGGCTCCTGATTAAATGCAATGCCTAAATGTATGGATAAGAATAAACAGGCAGCAGTATGAAAACAGAGCAGGTCTGAGCAGCACTGAATGAACATAGCATGCACTGAGAAAAGTCTAATCCAAATTGCATATGTGATACCCATCTATTATATTGTGATACAATATGGGAGAGGAACGGGGACCAGGAGAATAATGAAGAAACCAAAGTGGAGTAATTTGAATAAGATAGCTTTTTATACGAAGTGATAGTGGTATTTATCAAGCTAAACATCTCCATTGTAAGCTTCTAACTGAAAAGTACTTTAGTAGTTTTAGTTATTAGAATGATGTTGATTTCTGAGAAAGAGTTACCCAGGGCTAGTTCAGAATGTTAGAAATGTAGAAATGTGTTACCTACTGTATTGACTCTACTTGCAAAGTAGTTACACAGTAAATGTAGTTCAACTGCTTATTTATGCAGTTAGGACACAGCAGCAGGGAATTTTTTCCTCTAAATTTCCAAAGAGAGAAGATTATGACATGATAAAAGATGATAGTAAACAAATTGTAATAAAGTAATAAAAGCATCCATAACACTTGCACTGTTAAAAATGACTATGCAAAATTGCCTAAGGAAATAAGCTCAGGTTTCACATTTTAATAAAATTATGATATACCTTAATCCGAGTGACATACCTTCATCTGAGTTAACAGCATGAACTTTTTTGGAATCTTTTTTACTTAAATGGTGAGCTGTAAAAACTACTGTGAATCCCTTAGTGCTCAAGGGTGAAGATTCACTGGATGTCAGCTTCCAAATTGCTTTGAAAATAATCTCCTTTAATAATTGAGAAGAACAGCTATTCTAATGGCAAGAGTTGTTGTGTTATATCTTCTGAGTTCCACTCCCTTTGCACTTAATCTATGTGAAATTTCTGTGTTCAGTAAGTGATATATAATACTTTTCTCTAAGTGTAGTGTTTTCACTATCTTGCATTAAGGTGAGGGATGAGGTTTCAAGCCATTCATCTGAGAAACAAGTGAGTACCTTGACAGCAGTTAATATCAATTTTATGTATTTTGCTTCCCAATTTCTGCTAGGCTTTTGTTTGCAGTGAAGGAAAAAGGACTCTTTTATACACACACACACACATATATATGTTTATATGTATATATATTATATATATATGTTTGTTAGCATATTAACACTTGTATCTAGATTGCTTCGAATTTGCTTAAGTTTCACATTGATCTAATTTGTGTTCTCAAATCAGTTATAACTCTGAAAAACACCAAAACATACTAATTAAAAACAGTGTGGCCAAATATACTGCAGCACATGGGAAAAAAAAATATTACTTTTTAAGAAGCAAATCTGAACTATGTTTTGCAGGCATATGTATAATGTATTGTTCCTAAGGGACTCCCTTCACTTATTAAATCACACGGCGCAGGAGGAATCCCTATCCAAAGACATTAGAACCACTAATGAGTCCCAGTTTGGTTTTACAGTTACCRTAATAATTCCAACAAATTACAAAATTGTTTGTATTAGGAATACAAACAACTTGACACAAAGCTACATGATCTATGTCTGTTAGTTGCAATAGTAGAACTGGCTTGAAACTGGTTTTCAGAAACGGGAAACTGAAACATGGATAACAGTCTGGTGTCGCTGCTTTTAATGGATGAGCATAGGGAGAGAAAGAAAGATTTTTTTTAAAAAAAGGGAGGGGGCAGAAACCAGATAAAACTCAGAAGTCAAGCAGAATAACAAGAAGTTTTGTTGCTGACAGTGCATCTTGTTTCAAAGTGAATGTATTTGCAGACAAAATATTAGAACTTGGATTAATATTGCTATAATACCTAACAATGAGGAAAGTGATTTCATCTTCATTATAGTTATATTTTGCCTTTGTAGAGTTACCTCAGACTGTTTCTTCTGCCTTATATACTCTCTTACCTATGATTTTGTATTAAATTAGCTGTTATTGATGAGATTTCTACCTTTCTTGCATTTAAAATATGCATATTGCTACATTTTTGCTACAATCTGCTACAATGGATTTAATGCCATGCAGACTTTATCTGCGATAACTTGGTAACTGGTTTTGCTATAAATGATTTCAAACTCCTATTGCTATTTATGCACATGGAAAAAATAAATTAGTTTTTAATTGAAATGTCTCATTTTTCTTGTCGATCAGAAGCAAGTATTATTTTATTACTGCTGTTGCTTCAGTGATAGAACTATGATTTGAAAGCAAGCTAGCCCAATTGTTACAAAGGCTGTTAAAAATCAATATTGTGAAGAAATATTAAAACCTACCATACTTATCACTGTTTTGTTATTTCCTTTGATTCTCCTGCAAAACCAAATAACTTTTTTTTTTTTTTTAAATGCAAGTGTGAATTGATATCTTTGGGGAGAAAACACTAGAACTAGTGCATCAAGGTTTCCGTGCAGGAGTGAATGTTTGAGAAGGCACTTGTTTGTTAATGGTGGAAATGACTTCAGATGATCCAGTCTCAACCAGTTTTACTGAAAGAATACTCACTACTTATGCTGGCAGTTTTCTAATCTGCAATTGTTTTATTATATTTATTAAACTGTATGTTCTTGGCTTACTTTAGCCTTCATTTAGTTGCATGATGAATGACTCTGGCCTGTTCAGGCTTGTTGCTCTTGGCTGTGGGACCCTCAGAAGGGAAATTTATCATGTTCGGAATGTATTAATCATTTGGGAAAATGTCAGTTGTATGTTTTCAACAGAATTATATTGACATATTGATAGCACACAAATTGTGTAACTATAGGAGTCTGCATTAAAACTTAAAACTTCTCTCTTTTGAGTGGGCTTTGAAGTCTTTGGCTTAGAAGCTGGACCGATGACACTGGGCTGTGGTGATGCCAGTGACTGAGTTTATGATTCTTTTTAAAACTGTTTGTATTCCATCTAGTTTTTGCACGTGTGTTTGGGCTTGCAAGTATTACTTTAGTCATGACAAACATAAAGATATATATATAATATATATAAAAATATATTTACATTACAGTTGCAAACATGAGATATTATGTATTTGTGAATTTTAGCCTCTGTTTTATGCTCTGTTCCTAAAGCTTGGTGTCAGAGATATTGGTTTGCCTAACGAAAATACTGTCTTTCCTAGAGATTTTTTGAGCTTACTGATAAATGAAATTTATTTCAATATGTAACAATCAAATTTTAAATTAAAAGCAGGCTTGATAGGTTACCCTCTGAAATCAAAGTATGTGCTAACAGTGGGTTATATGTAGTAATTCAGGTGCTCTGAATAAAAAAAGTCCATTTGCATATATAACCACTTTGGGGTTTTCTCTTCTTTTGTTTCATATCAATTTTAACACCTTGTTTGATATGTGTTTTTTGGCTTATCTCTTAGGTTGTGCTCTCTAGATTACTTTAGAGTGGAAGACAGGTTATATCTATTAGAAAATCATAGAATCATAGAATCATAGAATGGCTAGGGTTGGAAGGGACCTGTAGAGGTCATCTAGTCCAACCCCCCTGCACACGCAGGATCTCCTAGAGCATGTGTCACAGGGTGATGTCCAGGCGGGTTTTGAAGATCTCCAGAGAAGGAGACTCCACCACCTCTCTGGGCAGCCTGTGCCAGGGCTCTGTCACCCTCACTGTTAAGAAATTTTTCCTCAAGTTCCTCTGGAACTTTTGGTGCCTCAATTTGTGGCCCTTTCCTCTAGTTCTATCACTGGCCACCACTGAGAAGAGGCCAGCCCCCTCCTCCTCCTCACTCCCTTTCTTGAGATATTTATATACATTAATCAGGTCCCCTCTCAGTCTTCTCTTCTCCAGGCTGAAGAGGCCCAGCTCTCTCAGCCTTTGCTCATAGGGCAGATGTTCCAGGCCCCTAATCATCTTCGTRGCCCTGCGCTGGACTCTCTCTAGCAGCTCCACGTCCCTCCTGCACTGGGGAGCCCAGAACTGCACACAATACTCGAGGTGCGGCCTCACCAGGGCTGAGCAGAGGGTAAGAATTGTTAATGTAACTCAAGATAACTCCATGGTAGGGATTTGTAGGCTTTGGAGGCACTCGGAGAGATGCAAGAAATGTTAGGAGATCAGTAGGGATTATTCAGGGAGCACTGAGCTACAGCCTTCTTGATACCATGGAGAAGGGTTTGGGCATGTAAGAGACTATTTTGGGCTATGTTTGTCTCGACATTGTTGCCACATCATTGATATTGTGATAGCAACCCAAGACTGATATCAGCCCAAGAACAATGGTTGATGTGCTTATCTCAATGTTGTTGCCACACCATTGACACCTCTTAACTGCAGCATCAGGAACACTGTGACATCATCTTAAGGATCTGTGACTTTTTGGGCTAACAATGCCCAGCAGTGCCCACCAGGCAGCATGAGCACTCAAGCTGAGGGGGAAGAGGAGCACCAGAGCACCCAGCACATACGACACAGATGGCATGTACCAGAAATCTTCAAGTGGGCGGAACCTTCAAGAACTCGGACAATAAAAGGACTACGTTTTCCTCCATGGAGACAGGCCTTCTTCCTCCTCACCAGCACTGGGAGGCCTTCTTCCTCTTTACCAGCACCGAGAGCCTTCTTCCTCTTCACCAGCAGGAAGAGACTGCTTCTCCTGCACACCGAGGGAGCGGTGGTTTCTTCTTTGTCGTCTTCTGAAGCCTCTCAAGAGATCATCACCAGCATCGAGAGCGGCCTCTTTTTCCAGTACCAACACCCGCACTGAGGTGGAACTGACAGAACGTAGCTGGACTGGTGGTGGTGGTAACGGTGGATCAATTAGTGGAAAGTGTGCAAAAGGCGGCCTGTCTCCAGATGATGTATGATTGGGAGCTCAAGCCCAACCAAGGTTCCCCAGTGATGATTCCTGTGGACCCAGAAAGGATGACTCCTCTGATATGAGAGCTTCCTGACTCCCTGAAACCCATTGGGATTCAATTGCAAGGGAGGATTCAAAGCACTACCGATGGAAAAAGAATTAGGGCCACTATGGAGGGGATAGTGACTCCTGACTATCAGCAGTCAGGGAGGAATCTATGGACATGGGGGGAGATAGCCCATGAGTTGATCAATTTTGGAAGAAAATATGGCCCTGTTGGTGGTTTGTCCCACAGAACTGAAACTAGGGTTGTGTGAGCTGCAGAACAGGTTAGTGGGCGACAATCACCCGTTGGGAGGGGCCAAGATTTCGGGTCTTTCTGAAATCGTAATTCTGGGAGAGAGAAACCATTAACTCGACAGGGGCTGTGGCAGCTAGGGCTTCAGAAGGGTATTCCCTGGGATTTGATGGATGGACTCCCGACCAAAAAATTAGGAATGGTCAGTACAAAGGGCCATTTTCAGACCCACTCCCAGTGCCCCGCCCTTGATAAACCTTGAAGAGGAGCCAACGGAGCAGAAGAAAATGATGGGAAACTAGTTCCTCTGCCCTCCCGAAGGTGAGGGGGGAGGCGGAGGATGGATGTTTGTGAGACAACTCACCTGCAATACAAAAGGGGATTTATTAATTACTGTTGCTGTAGGGCCAAGGAAAAGACTGGTAACCTTTTTAATTGATACTGGAACACAAATTACTGCACTAATGCGGACCGAAGCAGAACAATGTGGAATCTCAATTCCGTCTAGAAATCTAATTGTTTTAAATGCCTTGGGAAAAACACAGTCTGTGCCTATGACTCCAGTGACACTATGGTTRCCAGGAGAGGAGGATCCTGTCAACACTATGGTGGCCATAGGATCTTTTCAGATGARTCTTTTAGGCATAGATGTTTTGAAGGGTAGGCAGTGGCGTGATACCCAGGGAAACTCATGGTCTTTTGGTGTTCCCCAGATCAGGCAATTGACTAAAATATTTGACAGGAGGTCGTGTTTGTTGCAAGCAGCTTCTACCCTCCCCCCCTCCAAACTGACAAATGTGAAACCTTATCCATTGCCATTAGGAGCCAGAGAGGGAATTGCATCAGTTCTGGAGAATCTAAAAAACCAAGGGGTTGTAGTTTCCACTCACTCCCCCTTTAACTCTCCAGCAKGGCCAGTCAGAAAGCCAAATGGCAAATGGAGATTGACAATAGATTACCGGAGACTGAATGCCAACASAGGCCCACTAACAGCTGCTGTACCAAACATTGCTGAATTGATAGCCACCATTCAGGAACAATCTCACCCTATTATGGCAACGATYGATGTCAAGGATATGTTTTTCATGGCCCCTTAATAACCTGAGGACCAGGATCGGTTTGCCTTCACCTGGGAAGGACAACAGTACACTTTTACACGACTCTCACAAGGATACAAGCACTTCCCCACGCTGGCCCACCATGCTCTAGCACAAGAGCTAGAAACAATCCCCATAAAGGCGGRGGTGAAGATCTATCAATATATAGATGATGTGCTCATAGGAGGAAATCAAGTAGAAGAAGTTAGAGAAACTCAGAAGGACATCATCACCCACTGAGAAAGTATAGGGTTGACAATTCCCCCTGAGAAAATGCAAACCCCTTCCAGTGAGGTAAAATTTTTAGGGATCTGGTGGAAGGGAGGGATGACATGTATCCCACCAGATACTCTTTCCTCTCTCAACCAGATCAAAATGCCAGAATCAAAGAGAGACTTACAGCATGCACTAGGGTTACTTGTGTTCTGGAGGAAACATATCCCTGACTTTTCTATCATTGCTAGGCCTCTGTATGACTTATTGCGGAAAAGGGCTCAATGGGAATGGACTCAGGTCCATGAGGAGGCTTTACAACTGTTGGTGTTTGAAGCAACTGCCTATCAGGCCCTTGGTCTTATTCACCCAACAGATCTAGTTCAAATTGAATGGAGATTTGCCAAGACTGGACTGTCAATCCATATGTGGCAAAAGGGGCYAGAGGGGCCTATTCGGCCTATTGGTTTCTATTCTTACAGCTTTAAAGATGCTGAAAAGAGATACACAACTTGGAAGAAAGGTCTATTTGTAGTCAGTCTAGCTCTGAGGGAAGCTGAACGGACTATTCGGCAACAACCTATAGTGCTCAGAGGCCCATTTAAGGTGATTAAAGCAGTTTTGGCAGGAACCCCACCCCCTGACGGGGTGGCTCAGAGAACCTCTGTGCAAAAATGGTACGCACAAATAGAACATTATTGTGAAATTTTCTCTGTATCTGAGGGAACCACAAAAGTGTTAAATATACAAGATGAGGTAAACTTGGATAGAGAAACACCTGAGTTATTATCTGTAATACAAGTAGCTCCTCCGTTTTCTGGACAATTGCAGAATGTCTGGTTTACGGATGCCTCATCAAAGCGAGAGGGAAAAATTTGGAAATACCGAGCTGTGGCACTTCGGATAGATACCGAGGAACAGATCATTACTGAAGGGGAAGGTAGTACACAAGTAGGGGAACTAATCGCTGTGTTGAGCGTTTTCCAACATGAGGCCCAATCTGTTTCTTCTGTCTATATCTATACTGATTCTTATGCTGTATTTAAAGGCTGCACTAAGTGGCTTCTATTCTGGGAACAAAATGGATGGGAGGTCAATAGAATATCTGTATGGCAAAAGGAAAAATGGCAGGATATTCTTAGCATTGCCAGACAAGGGAAATTTGCAGTAGCCTGGGTAGCATCTCATCAACAAGATGACACTCCGRTGAGYCAATGGAATGCYAAGGTGGATGAAYTAGCCYGCCTGGCTTCCCTAGAAAGCACCCAGATAGCAGAAAACTGGGAACGTTTRCTCGAGTGGCTRCATGTAAAACGGAAACATTCAGGAGTTAAGGACCTATTTTGTGAAGCTCAAGCCCGAGGGTGGCCGGTTACCAGGGAGGAATGTAAAACCTGTATATCTTCTTGCGAGCAATGCCGCATKCGTCTGGACMGACACCCTCTGGGAGGCAAACCCCTGCACTTAAGAGAGGGAAAAGGCCTGTGGGAGGCCTGGCAGATTGATTACATTGGCCCCTTTCGAAGGTCAGAGGGAAAGCACTATATACTGGTAGGTGTGGAGATAGTATCTGGATTAGTGCAAGCTAAAGCATACGCTAAGGCAACAGGAGAAAACACGGTAAAGGCTCTGAAAGAATGGTTTGGGATCTTCCCCAAACCTCAGTCAATTCAATCAGATAATGGCTCACATTTCACAGCCAAARTAGTCCAGGAGTGGGCACTCCAGGAGGAAATTTCTTGGGTGTTTCATACTCCGTATTACCCACAAGYGAATGGAATCGTGGAAAGAACGAATGGTCTGTTAAAACGATTCCTCAAACCGCATGAGCCAGGATGGGCTGAGCGTGTGTGGGATGCAGTGASCAGCGTTAACASTYGCTGGGGAATAAATGGATGTCCAAAGATCACAGCATTTTGTCCAAAAGCTCCAACTATCATACCAGCCCCACATGATCCTGACCACCCTACAAATCCCTCTTATTCCCCAGGACAACCTGTTTTGGTTGAACTCCCCACCGTGGGGGCGGCACCATTGGTGTTGGACACCCCATTAAATAAATACACCTGAAAGGCAAAAATGCCTATGGGAAAATACATAAGATTCACACTAGATGGATTTTTCCCTCTTTCTAACCCGAGAAGCGGATTTGTCTTTTGTTTTGTTTCAGGAGGAAGCAAGAGACCCAGACGCACCCACAGAAGACGCGAAGCAGACGCCGACTTTAATATTAAGTTGGTTTAAATGTTTATGCCATTTTCAATTATGTTGGTTGTGGGTCTTTTCTATAAAAGTGAAGGGAAGCCAATTCTCCCAAATTCTCCCAATCTATATGATCCGTTCAAGGATAATGAATTTGTTTTGTTAGCAAGAGCTGTAAGCCAAACTTTTAATCTGAGTCACTGTTGGGTTTGCGGAGGCCCCCTGGGGTTCTCAAGCTGGCCATGGACCTCTACACCCCTCACTCCAGCACAAATCGTAAGCAATTATAGTGAAACTGATAGCATCACCTGGGATGATAGTGAAACGTGGCCAATTCAGTCTCCCGCTGTAGGAAATTATTGACTAAAGCGCACCCAGAAGGGAGGGATTGATGTGGGGAAAAACAAATGTCAATGGACACTCACACTGTGTCCATTGGGGTAACACTGTGTATATTGGGGTAAGGACACGCCAATATAAGTCAGACAATAAAAATAGAGGTATTCATGTATGGGTGTGGCTTGATGAAAATGGGCACAACCAAAAGTTTGGGGGATTTTGGTCGAGCRAAAATAAAACATTATTTGTGCRGTGGCCYRATAACCGAATTTACAGCCAAATCTGTAAGTGGGAAAACAACACTGGTGCCTGGTATTGTACYGGCCAGGTGGACRACTACCCGACTTCCTTTGACAGCCCTTTGGGAAATGATGACACAAYCTATTTTCAATTCCCAAAGACGGCAGCTGGACCATTTGCAAATGGTGCCAAGGCCAAAAAGGGCCATTATTGGATTTGTGGAAATACTGCCTACAAACAACTACCAACAAATTGGTCAGGGTATGCTATGTAGGAATTATCCGACCTTTGTTTTTCCTACTTCCASAGACAGGCGGTCCTCAACTGGGAGTAAGACTATATGATAATTTGGGGGACAGAGGGCTTGCTCGCGACAAGCGATCTGTTGAGATTAATATAGGTGGAACACAAAAGTGGGGKGAAAATGAGTGGCCTCCTGAAAGAATAATTAAGCATTGCGGGCCGGCTACTTGGAATCCCAGTGAACCAATATGAGGGGCAAGAGAACCAATTTACAATTTGAACCGCATAATCCGACTGCAAGCAGTTTTGGAAATTATTACCAATAAAACTGCCCTTGCTATAGACCTTTTAACTCAACAATCTCAACAGATGCGCACTGCAATCATTCAACACCGCATGGTTTTGGATTATTTACTAGCTGAAGAGGGAGGAGTATGTGGGAAACTAAATGTCTCCAATTGTTGCTTGGAAATAGCTGACGTAGGTGAAGTAGTTCTTCAGCTGATTACAGATATTAGGAGAATCGCCCATGTTCCTGTTCAATCATGGAATGGATGGAACGGTAATTTATGGTCTTGGTTACCGGGAGCACCATGGGTAAAACAGCTTTTATTTTATTTGTTATGTGCATTTGCCACCTTAATGTTTTTGCCATGTATCATCCCTTGTTTTATTCAATTAATCCAACATGTTGTGTCTAATATGCAGTTTGTATCTACTGTCTCCRCTGATGGTGTRAAACAGATTCGTGTTGTCCGCCAATCAAAGCAGGCAACTATATCAATTATTTGATTGATGTAGAAAATTCGAGGACTTTTAACATCTTTATTTTGGGACATTTGCTTTGCTAACTTCATTTTATATGTATAGTTTGAAAATTGTAATTATTTGCCATATTGAGTTTTCTTTTGTTAAAAAGTTCTTGAATCACCTAACAGACAATAATGATCAAAGTTTCACATGATGATGTATCTATTGAGCGTTTGACTGCTGTACATGCTTCTTCCTGCTCTCTCTCTCTCTCTCTTTCCTTTTATCTTTCAAACCACCACAAAAYAGCAATGTCGAGCCACAGGGTGGCTGTAAGAGACTATTTTGGGCTATGTTTGTCTCGACATTGTTGCCACATCATTGATATTGTGATATCAACCCAAGACTGATATCAGCCCAAGAACAATGGTTGATGTGCTTATCTCAATGTTGTTGCTRCACCATTCACACCTCTTAACTGCAGCATCAGGAACACTGTGACATCATCTTAAGGATCTGTGACTTTTTGGGCTAACAATGCCCAGCAGTGCCCACCAGGCAG
>PTEX01000065.1:3785380-3894599 GCA_003342815.1 Eudromia elegans
CATCACCAGCATCGAGAGCGGCCTCTTTTTCCAGTACCAACACCCGCACTGAGGTGGAACTGACAGAACGTAGCTGGACTGGTGGTGGTGGTAACTATAATCTTGCTGCATCTCTCTCTTTCTTTATGTCTCTTTCTTTTTTTTTCCTTTTTCCCTTCTTCTCTCTCTTCTATCACTATTATGAAAATACAGCTTACAAGGTTGCATAGCATTTGACCTCGTTTGTGTCTTAGTCTCGCTCTTGGGATCGTATTGAAACCTCTCCCGACAGCGGATCGGGACAGGGCGGTAGCACAAGGACAATCTAGCCATTAGAATCGAGAAGTCCTTGTTTGGAAACTTCTGTGATCATCTTCTAAGTTTCTAACATTCCCAACAAGAAAAGCCCTCTTGCATATGAGGACAACATATACAAAAGGAGTTGTGCCTGATTTGCGCTGATCTGCTCTGAGCCCAGTGGCCTGAGAAACAGGGTGGGATGTGCACGTGTGGGAGACATGTGCAGGCACAGCAAGAGTAGTGCTGTGCCTCGCAGGCATTTAGGAATGGCTTTTGGTCATCGGAAGGCCTTAAGGGAAAATAGTGATTTCTGGACTAGGATTGAGGTCGGATGATTTTGGGGACGTGTTTGTTTTGTTTTGTTTTGTTTTGTTTTTTAACACCTCTGTTACAGTGCTTTTTGTGACTGGGTTAAAGTGAGTAAGTGAAAGCATGATACTGTATTTATCTATCTTGTTCTAGCAAGTTAAGAGTAATGTCAGCCCACTGTTTATAAGGTCTGGGACAATGGAAAAGCTAAAAGTGCTACAGTGTCCTCTGCAGTGAGCTGGCTACAAACGATTAGCCTTACCAGAAATGTGTAGGGGATTTAGGCAAAGAGTAAATGAAGGACGAAAAAACACTGGGAGAATGATTTTTAAATACAAAGATCAGAATAATTGACAAGATCACCTTAAAATCTTTTGGAAAAAAGCACAAAGAGTGTTTATGTGGCTATCTTCTTGTCAGGGGAAGTAAAATTAGAAAATCAGATAATTATTCCTCTAGAGACAAAACTACTGAGAATACCAATTTAGAGAAAAATTGGTGAGTGGGGGAGAAGAAATTAGCCTTCAAAGAATCATCTAGATGCCATAATTAAGATTTGATAGTTTAAAGAACCATTTTAAAGAGCTCCATCTGAACACCTGCAAGCTTGCTGCTCCTGTTGATGCTTTCTTATAATTCAGAGAAAATATGTCATCCAGATAAGTTGGAAAATGACTTTTTCTTAAAAAGTATGTTTCATCTTACTAAACAGAGCAGTGTTTGATCCAGTGTGTAGCTTTTTAAAACAGCCTAGTATGAAAAAAAAAGAGAGAGTCATTCAAGTAGTGCAGTAGAAGGTATTCATTTTAGCAGCCTAACTTTTTGAGGTATTAGGTTTCAAGGGTGCCCCAGTTGCTTTAAACTGCCATAATTGTAGGTTGCTCCAGAAAGCAGATCATGCTGCTGCTGGACAAGCTAGATAGGGAATTGATTTGGTCATGAACAAAGCTGACATAAGAAAAAAAAATAAGAAAAGAAAGAGAAAAAGTAATCTTTCAGCCAGATTAGTTCTCAAACCTGCATTGGGTTTGAGTGCATGAATATCATTGCTGACAAGTGTACAGGCAGCATTTGAGGGAAGGGGATGGCAGTTTGCACATATTGTGGCTTAAGATGAACTGAATTCCTCAGCATGTATCTATTGGGGAGTAGGTATACTGAAATTGAATATGAGTTGTCTGCCTCTCTGCCTTATCTTCCTACATATGCTGTGTGTCTGGGAATAAAGCCACCTCAAACTGGCAGAGAAATTAGCTTTCTCTGCAGGCTGATAATTTCTAATTTTAGTCAGTAGGCTTATGCTCATCTTCTTTTGAAGCATCTGATATAGGTCATTGTTGCAGCTGGGAAATTGTATTAGAAGAAGCAGCAATCAAATTTATCATAGGGATTGTTATTATAATAAAAAAGCCTGTATGTTGACTGCTGCTGCAAGGAACCTGTAGCACAAATGGGCTTGAAGAATTTAGTAGCTCATGCTCTGCTCTCCTCTTGCATTGTTGGCAAACACTAATTTAGTTATGTTGAGTTATTCCCTCTTGCTCAAATTGTCCAGGAGATGTGTTCTTCATTGCAAACACTGAACACCCTTCTTAACTTCTCAATTTTTCTCACCCTGGCAATTTGTCTCAAGATTTTTTTTCAAGATTTGTTTCTGTGTGCAGTGATGGCAAATTAAAGGTAATTATGAATTTAAATTATTGTGACTATTCTAGTGGGTAATATCCGATTTGTATGAAAAACCTGCTTGCTGTGAATCTGCACTGGTTGATTGAAACAATGTCTTTTGCCATTAAGACTTCAGCTGAATCCAATATCACCTTTTCTGCCATTCACACTCCAGTTGGCCATTACCAAGGCTTGAATCTGCACTGGTTGATTGAAACAATGTCTTTTGCCATTAAGACTTCAGCTGAATCCAATATCACCTTTTCTGCCATTCACACTCCAGTTGGCCATTACCAAGGCTTCAGAGGAAATAGTAAATTAATCTGTCATATAGTTAGTTGGGTTGTTTGAGCTGCTGTGTTACCCTTCCTAAATCCTGCTGCCATGTTAGTACTGCTTCAGGGCACTGTAATTTTCTAATTTAAGAAAAAATTATAGAGAAATATTTAAATATTTAGGTCAATGGGAGAGAGATCAGAGTTCTGTGGTGGTTTTATTAGTGTAACATCTTTGCTAATCAAGTGTATGTTAAAATCCTTTAGGGACATAAGGCTGTCACCCTATTTCAAAATAAGAAAAAAAAAACCCCTATTAAATACTCTATCTTATGTTTAATAAACTAATCCATCTATTGCACTTAGTCACAGCCAATTTTAGAGGACAAAGAACTTGATTTCTGCTACAAATTAGATCCTGAATTTCAGATTTTTTCCCACAAGTTCTTTCTTTAGACTTGCTGCCATTTAAAGCTGGGCAAAATTGATAAGAGATGAGTCACCTTGCTATCCACTTGATCCTCAGAGGTAAGAGGAGCTGGGCATGGCTGGACTCGCTTCTTAGCACAGATAACAAATACTGTGGTACCTATTTCTAGACTCTGGCAGCACCAGATTCGCAGACAACAGACAACAGTAAGTAATTCCAGACAGCGGTAAGTCAAGCTGCACCCAAGACAATTGACTGAGTTCATCACTAGTATGCAACATTTACAAAGCAGGTTTTGGATTTCAGTACAGGAAATCCTGTACTACAGTGTGGAGTTCTTAGCAAGCCCCAATGTACAATTGTGCAATAACCACTCACCACAGAAGATAGGAGAGGGCTGTCAACCTCAAGGAGGCGCCTCTGGCAGAATTCTCAGCTGAGGAAAGAGTTCTCTACTGCAGAGCCCCTGCTCCTAAGGAGAACCCAGCTCCAAATTGGAAAGCCCTGGGTTAGTGTAACATCCTAGTGCAATTGGGACTTGGTCGTGACCTTCCAAACTATTTTATGCAATGAGTGTCTTTAAAAGTACGGTAACAACTTCTCTTATACTGACAAAGGGCAGAGGTGTACCTGTTTTGTGGCATGCGCACACATTGTCGTCAGCAACAATAACCTCCTCCCTAGAGACAAGGGGAGAGGGGCTGAAGTGCACCTACCACAAGGCTACCTATTGTCTGATTTGGGGGATTCTAATTCTATACATTAATTCTATTATTTTCTGGTGTTGTTTTATATAAAATGGGCTCCAGACCTCAGTAATTCCAAGTAGCTCCAGACCTCAATGACAGAATGGTCCGTGTTAACATCTTTCTAAAACTGGTCATCTGAACCTGTATATTTATTATTAAAAAAAAAAAAAAAAGCTGGTTTTTCATCATGAAAAACTTCATGATGAGAACAAAAAGACTTGTGCAGGATTTGTGCCATTACGCTAATGGCAAAGCTTTGGGGCTCTCCTCATAATGCTTATTTCTTTTTACTGTTGATATCTCTCCCTGAGATTTCTTTCTACACAGACCCTCCCACAGCACAGGGAAGTTCAAGCAGTATGATTTCAGCTCCATTTTGAACTTGCTGTAAACCACTTTGTCTTTGAACTCAATCATTAAGCAGATTTTGCCTATAGATGAAAGATGAGAATCATTTTATCTTGCATTAAATGGACAAGCTGTCATTACATTCTCAAATATTTTTCTAATTCCTTCTATTCAGAAGTAATTTTTGTGCACTGCTACGGATTTATAAAGATACAATTTAGTCTCACTGAGTAGTCTACCGTTATTGATGATATCTGTTGACCTAAGTCAGCACTGATTCTACATATTGTTGTAGAAGCATGAAGGCTGGAAACTGTGGTGATGTTTTTATGATATGAGCTGTAATTAGTGTATGATTGACCCAAGATTGGCCTCTGAGCATATACTGATATATTAATGCACATCTGTGCTCAAACAGAGGAACAGCTGACATGCACTGATACTTTTTTCACTCTATTAAAGATGCTTTTTTTTCAGGTTTGTTGGACTTGGACATGCAAGAGGCTCTTTCCATACCATCTTTGTGAATTTACCATGGTATTTGTAGACATGCACACAGAGCAGTATCATGCTGCCCTCCACCTTAGCATGTATGGTGTTTTTGTTGAGGCCATTTTGGGTTTTTTTAATATCTAAAATGTGATGGAAGTGACTGTGAGAATTATGTAAGAATTATTCAAACAGATAGTTTACCCTTTTTGTAAGTTTTTAACCTTTTTTAAACAAAAAAGCTTGTATTATTATGCGCATGTATTATTATGTGCATCTTCCGCAAATCTAGCAATGATAGGCAGGAGAAATGTTCTTTCATTGTTAAATTTTCATTGAATGGCCTATATCTTAACATCTGCCAAATTCCTCATCAGTTGTAATGGACTATAAAGGAGAGAAATCACACTAGAATCCTTTCCAGAATTAATGGATATTAGCATAGCCTTTTCAGCTACCCTGGCTGATAGCTTTGGAAAGCCAGAGACTGACTGGGCAAGAAAACTGGTTCTTCCAGCACAAGTTTAATGACCACTGGCAGGTGAAAGGGGAAAGTTTTTCCATGTAGCTGTTTATAATTTCATTTTGTCCATTTATCTTCTTTTATTCCAGCTTGTAATTATGATCAGAGTTGCTAAAATTGCCCTTCAGATTCCTGAAAAACTCAAGTGTTATTCCTTTTATCCCTGTGCCAGCTATATCAATTACTTTCTACCACAGATTCTCAACTTGCTCGAATAGCGGTAAATGCTGCAGATCAACACAGCTTTCAAATGTACAAATGGGTTCAAAAGCAAATTGTGCAAATGCATGCATGTCCATTGATTTTGATTTATTGCAATGATTTGAAGCATCATCTGATTCAAAAGATAAAGTGTGTTGGGCAGGTTGTTCTGTGTGTGAGGGTTGTGGGGGTCTGGAGAGCCTGGGGCAAAACAGGGGTCGTTAAGATGTAAAACTGAATTGTTAAGATGAAAAGAGAAACCAGCAGGATGGAAATCGCCTTATTGGATAACCCTGATAGGTTAAGAGGTGCCTTTTTCCATGATTGGATAAAGGTGTTAGGGGCTCCCGAAGAAGTTGCTTGTGGAGCTCAGTGGGGGGATCCTTTGTGAGTGTCTCATGGGGAGACGGCAGGGTTCATTTGTACGAGGGTATATAAGCCGCAGTGCGGCTTCTATAAAGGTCTTTGTTTCACCATCTCAGAGCCCCCCTGCTTCTCAATACACCCACATGGGGTGTTTCCCTCCCCCTCTCCATCTCTCCACTTTAGACATGAGGGGATGTCCTTGCCTTGACAATATAAAGCTATTTCGGCTTGGCAACTAACAAAGTAAGCAGGGTGTGAGAGGGGAAGGATAGGGGGAGGTAGGAAAAAGAAAGCAGAGAATACTGCAAATATAGGGGGGAGGGATATGGTTATGTTTTCGGTGCTCACTACAATTGTGCTGGCTGTTCTTTCTGTGTGGAAAATCTCGCAGTCAAGAACCGAATGTCCAAAAAGGAGACAGAGGGGTCCTATAACTTTATTCAAATGAAGGGAGAGTCCACTAGGCTTTGAGAGACCCTATGGGACCCTTCCAAAGGGCTGGAGGTTGCAGCCCCACTTTTATCCTACGTTCCCAGCCAAGGTAGCCCTCTTCTTTTCCCCATTGGCCAAGGTGCTCAGGATTCACAGGCTTCCTGCCCTCTTACACCAAACTCCTGCCTCCTGCCAGCTCTTCTCACCTGAGGTCACCTGACTCCTTTGTCCTCCTCACTCCTGGCTTTGCTCAGTCTCCTCCCTCCATTTATTCCTCTGTCCTGATCACCAGCAGGACTGTGGGAGAACTCCCTTATTTGTAAAGACACAAACTGGTCTGTTCTGCTCAATTCCTACCGAGGAACTTTGAATTTGTGTTTTAGAACACATCATTAAGCACTTACTAAGTCAAGACGTGATGTCTGTGAAGTATATAGTTTTCATAAACAGCTCTCAAATTAAATTGAAGACATTTTCCATTAGTTAATTATCTGCCAGCGAAATAGATTTATTTTTAACGGCTTGCAAAACACTGCTAGAGATTGATAAGAAAATATGTAAACAAGCATAAATGAGAATAAAGAAGGGGATCTTGATATTGCATCTTAACTCTGTTAAATAATATTTACCAAATCCACAGGACAATTATGAGAGTTAATGTTTGCACAGAGCAATGTTGTGCAAGCGCCAAGTATTATCAGAAGTAATACTATTTCTCATCCACAAACATGATTTTATTTTACCTTTCCTGGTCCTCAAAAGACCTTTGCAATAATTCTTCAGTACATGTTTAAAATTAATTTCATACCAGTATTCATAGTAAAATCTTGGTGCACAAACCAATACTGACAGGATTCTTTTTTTCAATTTAAGGTCAAACATTTTAGGAAGATACTTCTGTAATGTGAAATTACTAGTTCTGTTTTGGGTTGTGACATGTATTCTAAATTCTGATATAATTTTAAAGTCATGCATTTTTATTTGAATTGGTTTTAACTTGCTAATATAATAGTATGGAGCTTATTGAATTAATATATTAGTAATGCATAAAATGGAAGTTAAAAGGATAGTTGTAGATGGTATGGTATCTTTCAGTATTTAAATTCCTTTAAGGAAATCTTACGAACAGATACAAATAATTGTAAAAGTAAAATAAATAACAAAATGAACAAGCAAAAAGAATTAATGTTTTATTTGCCTGGCTAGAAGAACATTGGCACAAAATCTGTCCATGGAAATGCTACAACCAACATGGTTCAGCATGGTAAAAACCCTGCCAGTGGGGTAAAGGTAAAAGTCTGAGGGCAGCTGTGGGGAACAGTATGGCAGCAGCAGCTGAGAAAAGACTTCTGAGTTCAGGGCAATACTCAGTCCTTGTCATGGGATCAGCACCATGATTCTGTTCCTCCTTCTGCTGGCCTTTTGGGCGAGTGTAATGGAGTCATCTGCATCTGTTTTGCCTTAAGTTTGCAGTATGTTGGCTTAAGGGCGGAAGACTGTGCTGGAGTATTTTGCTTGTTTGTTTATTGGACAATTTATTAGGCTTCTGTGTCTATGGATTGTATGAAAATTCTGTTTTCCTAGAGTTTTTTTAATTTTACTGCATGGCATATGCTTTGCGTAAAAGTCATGTATTTTATTAGAGAGACTTCCCGTTTGTGGTTTATGAAGATCATCTTTTAGAATAGCAAATGTCACAGGAGAGTTTTCTGCTCTTTAGGACATACTCAGTAATGGTTGATGTTTCATAATATTATATGATATATATATATTTATCTGTATATATATATAATGTATATAAAATAAATTATAATCCGAGGAGGAAAGTGGAAGAGCAGTAATCTTGGTCTTGTGCCAAACTGCAACAGCATGAGTTATCCTATTTGGGTAAAAACAGCTTGCTTGCTTTCTTATTTGTTGCAGGACAGTGGTCCTGCAGCATTGAGTTTGGGATTGCACGGAGGAGAACAAGCCAGGCACCCTATAACTGTATATATGTAAATAATGTACATAGTTTGGGGGCTATAGGAATATGGGGCGGCCAGCCACCTGAACTTTGGGTGACCCTGAGAGGTGGGGCCGAAGTGCTCCTGAGCCTGACCAGCGTTGCTGGGCAGCCCAGGAGCCTCCAGCCAATAGCGGCCCCAAGATTTCCCGCTGTAGGGAGTAGCCAATGGCAGGAGGGATCCTGAGGCCTCCAATCCCAGCTAGCCGGAGCATCGGACCACCTGCAGCCACCAATTGGAGGTGACATAGTGGACACGTCACCTCCAATCAGGAGCTTCAGTGCGGTGCGACTCAACTCCTCTGTATATTCCCTTTAGCCTCTAAGTAAAGTTGGACACTTCTGCCTCCACCCCTTGTGTGTGTTAGTCCTTCTGTCTGTGTGCGTGATTGTGATACGTGTGGAGTGTGCGTGTGGACTTGGAGGTTGGCTGGCGGGTGTCCCCCACTCTCCGTCAGTCCTCGGTGCAGCGTCCCAGGCGCGTACCGCCCCACCTCAGATCTCCTCCGGCCGTGGGCTGCCTCCCACCGGAGCGCGCCGGCATTGGTGGGCCGGCGTACAGCAGCTGCGCTTGCCATCCTGCGACAGCCGCGACTCCCATCACTTCTTCAGCTAAATTGATGGTGATGTTTACAATTGCATTTACAGGCCTACCTCTTGCTGGATACCAAGAAATTTTAAATTAAAAACTTCCTATCTGAAAACTACTTCCTAACAAGTGAAGTCATCCATACACTCAAAATACATGGGTTTTGGCTTCTTGAGACTGATCAGTATATGCAAGAACTTGTTATTTTAGTATTTGGTTCAGTTCAATGAATTCATCCCAATGAAAATAATTGTTTATGCAAGTTCTAGCTTTTGCAATATATGCAAAAGATGAAATTGTTTGGTCTTACTTAATAGCACATTGAACCTACAGAGTAATAAATAAAGACAAACAACTTTTAAAAAGCAGATTTGTGGCAAATGCCATTTAGCTTTGAAGCCTTGGGGTTTTTTGTATGCACTTCAGTATCCATGATTGATTGCCTTCCCTGTTTCCATAACACTAAAAGTGATAACAGAAAGACATAAACTAGACCTGGTTTTATAACTCCAAAGGATAGCAGTCCAGCTCAGAGTGTCTGTTGAACAGATAATGCCACCTTATTCTCACCTGCTGTAGTGCAGTATCTCACTGGCAGCTTTCTGGAGGGCAAATAATAAATTTGGAATTGCAGTCCAGTGGGATGTACTGGTTCTGAGCAATAATCTCAAATGCAGTACACAAGACCATATGTTCAGAGTAAGTGAAATCCCATGGGGAAGTGAGAAATACTGTAACCTTGCTGAATATGCTAAGATGATAATAAATAGCTAATGAACTGTCCTGAAACTAAGTATAGGAAAGAAGGTGTTGGCAAATTCAAGGTACATAGAGGGTAATAAAAAATAAAAGCAGTCATTATGTTCCATGATTAAATATAATCTATCATAATAATTAGCCTCCAGAAATCCAGTTGATTATTTTGTTATTTCTAAGGTTCCCCTCAGCTTTTTTATTTTAAATGCATAAGCTAGCTTGTTTTTTACCTAAAATAAGGCCATCTGTAAGTAAGTAGCCCCTGAGGCCTTGGTAGCTGGGGCACTTACCTGCCCTGCCAATAGCCACAGCCACTTGAGTGCAAGTCAATTAGTTCTTACAGCACAGTGATACGGGCTGCACATGCCTGCATATCTACCTGTGTCTGTGTGGTCATAGTCCTAAAGGCCACTWCATTTGAGTCTAGGTTGAGAATTTTGCACTTCTCATTTCAGGCTGTTTTAACTAGCTGCTAAGACCTGTGGCTGGAGCTGGCTGATCTCCTGGGAGCAGGGAGCTGGTTTTCTGCATGGAGTGTCCTCTACTGCTTATGAGATACTCTCCTATTCCTCACTTGCTTGTTATTTTGCATTTGGGGGCAAAATAGCCTTATAAACTGTTTAAAAACTAATCATTGTTTAAATTCAACCTTACAAAAATTGTCTCAAGATGATGGATAAGGATCATATGGATCATTTGCTTCATGCTTCAATAATTCTATTGAATTATAAATTGTAAATTTTCATTGTAAATATTTGTAATTAATTTGTATTTTTTTGCAAGTGAATAATCTATAATGCTTACTCTGCTTTGGTATTTGCTGAAGAATCCTTCCAATTAATTCTGTGGATTATTAACAACAAGCAAATAAAGGTGGACAAGTTCTTAGCGAAGGTAAATCAGATTTTCCTCTGGAATTTATTTTCACTTTTTTTTCCCCAGAATTCACTTTTCTTTCTTATAAGTAATGTTGAAAATGATAATATACAGGCAAAACAAGATTCAAGGGAAAGAATGAGGAGGATGGGGCAGCCGCTTTTCAGTGGTGGCCAGGGATAGAACTAAGGGAAATGGCCTCAAATTGAGGCACCAAAAGTTCCACAGGAACTTGAGAAGAATTTCTTAACAGTGAGGGTGACAGAGCCCTGGAACAGGCTGCCCAAAGAGCTGGTGGAGTCTCCTTCTCTGGAGATCTTCAAAACCCGCTTGGACACCACCCTGTGCCACATGCTCTAGGAGACCCTGCATGTGCAGGGGGTTTGGATTAGAAGACCTGTAGAGGTCCCTTCCAACCTTAAGCATTCTATGATTCTATGATTCCTCTCACTGGCTGAATGACAGGGCCCAGAGAGTGGTAATCAGCGGTGCCAAGTCCAGCTGGTGGCGTGTGGTTAGTGGTGTCCCCCAGGGCTCAGTCTGGTCCTGTTCGATTTATTCATTAACGATCTGGATGAAGGGATGGAGTGCTCCCTCAGCAGGTTTGCTGATGATACAAAACTGGGAGGAATAGCTGACAGCCCTGAGGGCTGCGCTGCCATCCAGAGGGACCTGGACAGACTAGACAACTGGGTGACAAGTAACCTCATGAAGTTCAACAAGGGCAAGTGTAGGGTCCTGCACCTGGGGAGGAATAACCCTAGACATGCCTACAGGCTGGGGACCGACCTCCTGGAGAGCAGCCCCGCAGAGAGGGACCTGGGCGTCATGGTGGACGACAAGTTGACCATGAGGCAGCAGTGTGCCCTCGTGGCCAAGAAGGCCAATGGGATCTTGGGGTGCATTAAGCAGAGCATCTCCAGCAGGTCGAGGGAGGTGATTCTGCCCCTCTGCTCAGCCCTGGTGAGGCCGCACCTCGAGTACTGTGTGCAGTTCTGGACTCCCCAGTGCAGGAGGGACGTGGAGCTGCTGGAGAGAGTCCAGCGCAGGGCCACGAAGATGATTAGGGGCCTGGAACATCTGCCCTATGAGCAAAGGCTGAGAGAGCTGGGCCTGCTCAGCCTGGGGAAGAGAAGACTGAGAGGGGACCTGATTAATGTATATAAATATCTCAAGAAAGGGAGTGAGGAGGAGGAGGGGGCTGGCCTCTTCTCAGTGGTGGCCAGTGATAGAACTAGAGGAAAGGGCCACAAATTGAGGCACCAAAAGTTCCACAGGAACTTGAGGAAAAATTTCTTGATAGTGAGGGTGACAGAGCACTGGAACAGGCTGCCCAGAGAGGTGGTGGAGTCTCCTTCTCTGGAGATCTTCAAAACCCACCTGGACACCACCCTGTGCCACATGCTCTAGGGGACCCTGCGTGTGCAGGGGGGTTGGACTAGATGACCTGTAGAGGTTCCTTCTAACCTTAAGCATTCTATGATTCTATGATTCTTGCATCCTTTGTTTACCTATATGATAGGCAGAGAATCACTAGGCTTTACCTGCCCATAATCTATAAACTGAACACTGAAATACTGTTCAGGTCTAAAAGGAGTAGAATAGAATTTCCTTTTATCAGTGAATAATAATTCTGTCTTTTTGGCTTTTATCAAGCCAAGATACACAGAGGTGGTATAAAAACAATAGAGTTTTTATTAATTTGCAGTTTTTAATTTTAAGGCAGTAAAGCAGTATAGAAATATATATTTTTTTTAAATATGGCAATTCATTGTCATACCAGAATATCTGTATTTCATACTTATTGCTTGTTTTGTGAATTAATTTGGAAACTTTTAAGTTCATGCTAGTTCATACCACAATAGCAAAACCTCCTCCTCTTGTGAGTGCTTAATCTCTTTCCTGTTTGTTGCAAAGCTGGTTTCTCAACAAGAGCTGAAAGTGAGCTGAAGGCAGGACTGTGGGAGCAGCAGTGTCATGAATACACTTCTCAGAAGTGCTTGTGATTCACAAAATACAGTTTAAAGATGTGTGAAAATGCTATAAGAAGCATTGAAGTAATAAATGCTGTCAGTTATTCTTGAAAAGCCAGTCTCTGAGCTATGCATATTTACTTGCACATATGTCCAAATATATACATGTGTATACACACAAACACATGAAAACTGTCTACTTAACCATAGCTAATTAGCTATTTAGTTTTAGTCATTGATCTCCAACACTACTGTAATATCCATAATTGTTTCAGATAGGGTATTTAAATAGTGTACAGTCTTTGCCCTGACTTTTTCATGTGAATATGAACTCAGGTAATATCTCATTAAATATCCTGACATTACAAAAATAAACTTTCTGCGTTGTGAGGCTTTTCCTTTAAAGCACTTAGCATATTCAATTTGAAGTGTCAGTGTTGCATTTGAGTGAAATTCAAGTTGTGCTCCTTTCTCTTATCTGAATATTCTATCCTTTTTTTGACATGAAGTAAAATCTCAGGATGTCATAATCTGCAAAATATGACATATTGAACAGGAGCAACATACTTTTCACTTTTATTATGAGCACAGTTTGTGCAATCGAACTGAATAGATCAAGGCACATTGTAGAACAGAGCAAAAGAGAGTTGAGCAGGAGTCAAGAAGGATCAAATTTACTCATCCAAAGGCCTGACTTTTTAAACATTTACTGCTGATGCATTTTGTTTGCACAGGCCAGCTGGGTTATGCACATGGGAAAGAGAAAAGAGAGAATAACAGGACCCTGCTCCCTAAGGAACAGTCATAAAACATTCACATAATTAATTTAGGGACTTCCTAACAGCTGTACCATATGATCAAAACAGAAAGTCTTTTATTGCTGCAATGTTTAGTACTTTTCATCAACACAAACATAGTGAGGGTTTTTTTTGTTTGTTTTTCATTGCATGGCTGAAGCAGATTCAGAAATATCATGAACACCAAATCACAAAAAAAAAAGTTGGATAAGTATTGTTTTCCCTTTCTGTAGCAAATGCAGAGTTTATTCAATGCAATGCAAGTGGCCATTCTGAGTTGATAAAGTAGGTATCATTCAAAATGACCAGCCCAGTAGTGCCTGTGCAGAGCAGATGAGCACAGTTAGCACGTGGTTTCCTTTTTAATTATTCTGTGCTTATTTTCCTCATTTAGAGTTTTTGTACTTATGTTCATGATTTTGGAGACTAAGGCCTGGCCAAGATTTATGTAATGAATGTGTCAAAACCAAAGTTGTCCTTATCCACAAATGCTTTCTAGTTCATACTGAATCATTACAAGCACTGTGAGATGGGATATGTTGAGAAATAAGTGGCAACACAGACCATGAGCTTGCGCATGTTTCAGTGCGTTGAAGACTCAGATTATTCACCTTATGACAGCTGTCCCATATGGACTGTAGTAAAAGCACATTAGGCCCCATCAAAGAGCAGTGATACGCTTGTCATCCCAGCACTTCACCATCTATGGTGTAGGAGAATATGAAAATACATGAAGCAGTGCACCAGTCCCTTTGCAAGTAGTGTGCTTGGTTACATACCCGCTGAAAGATGCACTTTCTGCCCTGCTCATCTCTAACTTGAGGTTTGGAATCTGCATGTTCTCATCAGAGTAATTCAAAGTAATAATAAATTAAAATGTTATTTAGTTTTCCTGTAATGCCATTTATCAACTGAATTTTCTGGTGTAACAAGACTGGCATTCAGCTAACTATTGTGTTGCTTATATGATTAGGGAAGTTAATACTTTTTTTTTTTGCTTTTTTAAAAAATTATGTATTTCAATGTAATCAATAAGAAAAAATCTATTTCTATGATCAAAGGTGGGAGTCATTTAAACATTTTAAAGGAAACACCACCCTGTGGAGCATCTCATTTTGATGATACTGGTAAAAGGCCTCAAAAATATCTTAGATAATATTTTAAACCTGAAAAAGTTATGATGAAAAGTTAAGATAGAGGGAAATAAATCAATTTACATGGGTAAAAATTAGTAGACAAAGGAAGTGCCCACAAGTTGKTTTTGATTTTGTTTTTCTTTCTTTTTTCCTATATCCTTGGCCTCTGACCATGTATACCTATAAAGCACTTATTTATTTATGTATTTATTTATTTATTTGTTTGTACATAAATACCTACCTACCTACCTACCTATATGAGCATTTATACCCTGCAGACTGCTCTGGTTTTGCAGACATCAGGTTACAAACTATTGGTACATTCATAGAGAAGCCTTGAAAATTATCTGCACAAGAAATCAGCTACAAGGTTAAATGTGCTGTACAGCAGTTTAGACCTGCATTAGAAAGTTTGTAATGGGCAATGAAATCAGGGTTAAGAGCAATATACACTTTATTTAGCAATTTAGCAATTTAGAAGCAAAATATGAGCTGGTGGATGTCATAGCTAAACCACTGTCTATCATCTTTGAAAGATCTTAGGGAACAGGGGAGGTGCTGGACAACTGGAAGAAAGCCAATGTCACCCCAATCTTCAAAAAAGGCAAGAAGGAAGAACTGGACAAATACTGACCGGTGAGCTTCACCTCCATTCCTGGAAAGGTGATGGAGCAACTCATCCTGGCTGCTGTCTCCAGGCATATGGAGGACACAAAGGTACTCAGGAGTAGTCAGCATGGATTCACCAAGGGGAAATCTTGCTTGACTAACCTGATGGCCTTCTACAGCAAGGTGACTGGCTAGATAGATGAGCACAGAGCAGTGGATGTCATCTACCTGGACTTCAGCACGGCCTTTGACACCATTCCTCACAGCATCCTTCTGGGCAAGCTCCGAAAGTGCAGGATAGATGAGTGGACAGTGAGGTGGATTAGAAATTGGCTCAATGGCAGAGCTCAGAGGGTGCTGAGTGATGCAGAGTCTGATCGGAAGCCTGTGGATAGTGGTGACCCCTAGGGGTCAGTCCTCAGTCCAGTCCTGTTCAAATTATTCATTAATGACCTGGATGAAGGAATGGAGTGCTCCCATTACTGATTCCCTGACACCAAACTGGGACAAGTAGTTGATAGTCCTGAGGGCTGCGCTGCCATCCAGAAGGACCTGGACAGACTGGACAACTGGGCAGTGAGAAACCTTTTGAAATTCAACAGGGGAAAGTGTCAGTGACTGTTTGGGGTGCCGCCGGCAACGCCGACCACACCGTGTCTCATGCCCATCACTGGATAGATGTGATCGTGCCGGAGGACCGTGCCAGAGGGGCGAGGGCAGGGGACACGGATACCAGTCAACCTTACGGTCGCACACACACGCTCCAATCGCTGGCTGCAAGCACGTGCACACAGATACACAGGTCTCACACGCAGTAAGGATGATGGCAACGGTCCAACTTTATTGTAGGAGTGCATTGTATATATAGCCGCCTGCACTTCCGTGGATGATCCCGATTGGGCGAGAGCATCATTCGAGGAGCTTCGCCCTGCCCTGATTGGATGGCTCATCTGACTCCTGTGATTGGCTGAGGCATCCAGTGGGAACAGGGCATCCTGCCATTGGCTGGGGCTCCTAGTCTGCCCAGTAACTCCAGGGCAGACCTAGGAGTGCATCGGCCCCCACCTCACCGGGGTCATCCAGAGGGCAGGATGATTGACAGCCCCACAGGCAGCCAATAGGTCCCCCATAACTATAACTATATATATATACATATAGGAGTATGTCCTGGGGGGTATCTGCTGGGGTTTTTATCGAGCACTACCAACTATAGCCACTGCAGGACCGTCATCCTGCAACAAGAAAGTGCAGGGTCCTGCACCTGGAGAGGAATAACCCCACATGTGTGTACAGGCTGGAGACCAACTTTGTGGAGAGCAGCTGTGCAAAGAGGGACCTGGGCGGCATGGTGGACAAGAAGTTGACCATGAGGCAGCACTGTGCCCTCATGGCCAAGAAGGTCAATGGGATCCTGGGGTATATTAAGAAGAGTATCTCCAGCATGTCGAGGGAGCTGGTTCTGCCCCTCTACTCAGTCGTGGTGAGGCCACACCTCAAGTACTGTGTCCTGTGTTCTGGGCTCCCCAGTGCAAAAGCGATGTGGAGCTGCTAGAGAGAGTCCAGCGCAGGGCTACAAAGATCATTAAGGGCCTGGAACATCTGCCCTATGAGCAAAGGCTGAGAGAGCTGGGCCTGAAGAGAAGGCTGAGAGGGGACCTGATCAGTGTCTATAAATACCTTAAGAGGAGTGAGGCGAGTGGAGCCAGCCTCTTCTCAGTGGTGGCCAGTGATAGAACTAGAGGAAATGACCACAAATTGAGGCATCAAGAGTTCCACAGGAACTTAAGGAAAACTTTCTTAACAGTGAGGGTGACAGAGCACTGGTACAGGTTGCTGAAAGAAGTTGTAGATTTTCCTTCCCTGGAGATCTTCAAAACCCACTTGGACACAGGATTGTGGCACTTGCTCTAGGAGACCCTGCGTGTGCAGAGCAGCTGGACTAGATGACCTCTAGAGGTCCTTTCCAACCTTAAGCATTCTATGCTTCTATAATTCTATGATAGATCTTATATCCTGTACATTTTTATTGCTTTTATTAAGGGATCATATAGTAAAACCACAAAGCAGTACGTGGCATTCCAGTTGTTCCAGAAAGCAGTGTGGCTTTGCAATTAGTTCATTTTCTACAAATCAATCCGGAGGCTGCTTCCTTGTCTTGTGCTGTCAAACTATTCAGTGTTCTGTAGTTAAGCTTGGTTACACAGTACTATTTTCCACAGAAAATAAGTCAGCTCTTTCTCACTTGCAATGGGTCCAAGATCTAGCAATTGATTTGTTTATTTTTCCTTCCCCACACCGATATCCTGTCTCCTTCCCCACCCCACCTGCCCCCCAAAGCTGTATTAGAAAAGTCTTCCCTGTCTCCCTTGTTAATCTGATTTATCTTTATGTGCAGCACGTCCTTGTGTAGAAACATAGTTGTACAGACACTTACAAGCAAAATAAATCAATAAACAAAACCAACCTAACTTTTAGTGATCTTTTGCATCAGAGTAGTAAGAAATGGGGAACAAATCTCTCCAACAGGGTGGTCATTCACTGCCTGGATGAGGACAAGAGTGTCTAATGCAGGAGTTCTTGCAAACACAATTTCATATGGATTGGATTTAAACTCCCCAGAGGCTTTTGCGGTGAATTGCTACAATTCAGATGCCCCTCTCTACTACATACATGATCCATTGCTGTAGAGCTACATGCAAGACAACCTCTAGCTATCTTAACTATGTACAAATAACTATCCTATGTGATCATTCCTGCATATACAGAAATTGGTTTTGCTGAATATTTCAAGCTATTTTTGTGTAGTGAACCAAGAGCTACCTGGTGCCATTCAAGGTCTCTGCCCTAGATGTTACACAGATCTTGCCATAAGTTTCCTTAGAAAATACCTTTATGGAGCCCTGTTGCACACTTGTGCTTCTGCCAGCAATATGGTCTTGACCAAGCTCTCCTTCATTAGCATAAGTTAAATAACATTCTTTAGTATGCTTTGTCCTGCAAGATGGCAGTTCCACTAAGATCTGCCTCTTCTGCCTACCGGACACTGAAATCTACAGATGCCCAAATTTATTATATTTTTGCATACTATATAAATAATAATATATATATATATTTATATGCTATATGCTTTTACCCCTTGGATTAGAAAATCCCAAAATTGAATTCAGCAGAATATTTTGATAATTCAGCATCTGCTTTCATTTTTACATATCCAAACAATTTGTAGAAAAAGATCCAGATCTGACTTTCTCACAGCTGAATAGAAAAGTCTTCATGCCTAAGTGAGAAAATTTTGACTAATTTTAAACTATATTTTTCCATTGCAACATATATATATATATATTTATATAAACAATATTTCAGTAGATGGTTTTGGCCTGCTCTGGCCCAAGGATACAACCTAAAGTGATATTCTTTCAGCAAAACTGTAAAGCAGCTGCGACTGTTTCAGATGATAACTCTGTATTTTTAACATTCTTTTGATCTCATCCTTGTGAGTTTCCTCAAACTTGGGTTTTGGTTTGGCTATAGCTGAGTGCACTGATAAAGTGCCAATTTGTATTTGTTAAGAATTTTTTCATCCTGTTATTTTGCACTTCACTTATTAAGACTTCTAGATAATTTAGAATCACATATAAAATCACAATTTGCTCTATTGTGAGTGCCAGCTCTGGTTGTCCTGCTCAGAAGAGATTTTATTATTTAGTGTCATTTTCACTTCAAATTCCATTTTAAACAGGTATCAAGGTTTTCAAAGACACATTATTTATGTGCTACTTCTGGTTCAGCTGCCTCTTGTTTCTTGTTAGTTGTTTTTCCTTCTTGCATTCTCTCTCTTTTTCTAGCCTTCTTTCCTTTCTTAAAAGAATTCACATTTTTGGCCGTATAATTCTTCTCATATCTCACTTTATTAAATGCTTGGTATTTTCACTTAGCAAAATTCTTTATAGTGGCTGTTTAGAAGCATAAGAGTTTATTATTATTGCTTTGAAATACATTGGAGAAATGGTTTTAATTTGATATTTGCTATAATTTGGTCATGCTGAATTGTGTGTTTTGCTTCAAATAACAGCATGCACTAGGTACAGTGCCTAGCAGACTGTCACTAGCAGAAATAAAAAATCAGGTCTCGAAAATATTTTAACAATACTATAAGACTAATGAGAAGAAAAAAGAAAAAGGAAGAAGGAAAGAATATTTACTMTTAGAGATGAAAAATAAGCCCTGAAACTTTACTGATTCCTAATTGCATATTGGTTATTTGTCCTGAAAAATGATTTTATCAACATGTGTCCCGTGTTTGACATTTTTGATTCTAAAAGTCACAGTAAAAGTTGCTGCCTGATATTATACTGCTTTGCTGCTACATCTCATCAGTTAGTGAAGAGGTATATTAGGAGCCTTAGACGCAAATTAATAAACCTCATATTTCTGGAATTTAGACTTTTTAAACTGTTATAGCATAGGCATAATATTTATTACTGTCATAACATAATATCATAACACTATAAAATTATCATAACATAATAACAAGGGACTGGTGCTTACCAGGAAGGGGTGACTATTACTTTGAATCTGAACAATCTGAACAATTACTTGAACCTGAACAATCTGAATTTGAACAATTCCAGAGTATCTATTGTATCCATCATGCTAAAACATGCTAGATTAGTGGTACTTATGAAGACTTCAGTTACTGAATTTACTGAAGAAAAATTACATATTAGAAGATCAAATTACTTTTTTTTTTTTTTTTTTTTTTTAATAATAAGGACTGTAAAATGCCACACTCTGCTACGTGAGTAGCTATTTGCTATCTAAAGAGTTTAATGTTTGAYTGTGGAATATAAAGTCCTTTATGGTACTGTTTGGTACTGGTGCCTTATGCCTTCAATTGGGATCAGCTGTATTTGGCAAGTTTTGTTGCCATGGCCAAATTTGATACTTTTACTTAGAATTTGGAGCATAGTATTTGTTCCAAAATGCACAGAATGACTGCCTAGTAAAAAGGAAGTATTGTAAAATCTTTCAGTTTAAAGAGAATATCACTGACATCTGTATTGATTACTTTTCTTACATCTAAGCAGAGTTACATATACATATATAAATAAAGCTAATGGGAAAATCAGTAAACATATGTACATAGTTTTATTCATTTTGAAGTCTTAAGGTTTAAAATAATTTTTGTTTTTTACTGCTGTATTGGCTTTTGTGAAACAGCTGTTTGGAATTCGAGGAAATAGAATAACGGAAATATTTGTTTTCTGCTCAGTGGTAATGTGCTTTCTTGTCAATAATTAAGGTAAAAAGTGTAGGAAAACACATGCTTTGGAGAAAATATTTCAGAAGGTAGCTTTTCAACCTTTGTAAGATACTAACTAGTGACTGTGAAGACAAATGCAAGTATTTAGAACTTAGAGTGTTGACAAACATACTTTTTAGACATTTGTATGTTGCTTCATATTTTTATTGGAAGAATATATTTTAATGCTGATATACAAATAGGTAGATTTTGGAATCAGAAATTTCAGAAATTTCAAGGTGAAAATTTGGACTAAGTAATCTCATATATGATCATATTGAATAATTGAATATCCAAATCTATTTAACATCAGATATAGACTTTTTCCAGGTTAATTCAGTTTTAGTGTGTGTATATTAAACCATGTTAATTGTACAACTGACAATCAAGAATTATACCAATATATTGAAGAATATATCCTTGATTTGTTATTTGTTACTTTACTTCTGTTAGTTTGATAGAAGGGCTAATGAGCTACAGATGTAAAAGGTGAGATGCATTGTGTCAATCCAGATGACACCGTGCTGTGACTACAGCATGAAGCATACTCGACTGAACTTTAAGCATTTTCATTAACAGGCTGGTCTTGCAAAGCCAACACTGGTGTCTAATAGGTAAGTATTTAAGCATTGTTATGGCACACTCATCGCTGCCAGCTAAGCCCTTCTCTGCCAAGAGTTTAATGGAGAGCTTTGGCTGACCAAAAGAATGATAATTCACTTGGCAAAGAATATCTGGTTCACTGCTTAGCTGTGTACCTTGAGGTTTGAACCTCTTCAGTCCTGTCTTTCTACTTTTCACTATTATTTTAAAGTGATTTAGGGTACTTTAAAATAATTTTTTTTTTTTTTAAATGTTATTCAGAGTTCATTTTTGATTAGAAAATAAGAGAAATCTTCCTCAGAAAAGGACTTTTCTTAGCCTATCCCCTTAAACAAGTGAGACTTATGCTGTTATAGTCTTTCCTCTTCTCCAAGGTACCAAACTTTTAATTATCTTTTGAAAATCAACAGGTGGGTTTGAGAGAAACTCAAACTAATGCTTCCCTTGAGCGGAAGATGTTTCTAACTCTTGACATTTTATTTGTAAGAGGCAGTAGCCTTCTAAGTTACAATCAGTTGCAGGCTGTGCTGCCACTTGCTCATCCAAGCAAAGATGAGAGAGGGAAGGGAGTTAGGACATGAGAGATGAAGAAGTCTGGGAAAGGGTATGAAGAAAAGGAGGAGAAAATGTGATGGGAGAATCTGAGAAAGACAATGCTCTATGCAGATGGCTTTAATTTTTGTTCCTCATAGAAGAGTTGACTTTTTAGTACTGAATCTTGAGTGTTTTACTTTCTGTTCTTGCTAATGTTTTCATGTCATATTAATAAGAGAGTACAGAGGCTTTGGAGAAACAGCAGATGAGGCAAGTGGCAATCCCTTGCTTGAAAGTATAACCTGAAATTAAATATTACATATAAAAGAAAGGAACATAGACAGAAATATGAATTAAAAAGTAGCAAAGTATATAGACATATGATAAGTAACTATTCTTCTGCACCCTATGAAGATAGCTTCTATTAACTTAGCACTAATTAATAGCTGTGGCGTAAAAATAAAAGTGTTTGTTTGAGGCATCATGAATGATTAATTAGGTAATGCTAAGGGTAGCACTAATTAAGTAAAAATGCAATAATTTAGACATTTTCCCCTTTTTAAAACACACATTATTTTTCATCTTTTTGTGCTTTCATTTCCATTACTGTTTTCTGGCAAGCATGTTTTGTAGAGGTGAATTTTCAGAAGGATTTTGAAGGACAAGAATAGCCAAGCTGTAGGTAACTATTATGAATTACATAATGAACCTCCAGTAAAAAGGCTTTTAGGATTTATTTCTGTTTGTTCTTAGTTGCAAGATGGAAAGCCATTGTGGTGATTCTTTTTTAAACAAGAACACTTGTTTAAAAAAGAATCACCACAATGGCTTTCCATCTTGCAACTAAGTAACAGCTGAGAAAAACTGAATTCTGATTTCATGCTGTGGCGCTGCAGTGGAAAAATTGGCCTTTGAAATTATTTGTTTGTAGACTTCACACATCTGTTTTGCCTAATGTTCCTGTTAGTATACTCTGTTGGATGAACAAAACATCAAAAGGTTTTTCTAAATGCACCCCAAAAGATAAAATGCTAATATATTCACTATTTAGAGAACATGTTTTAAAGAATTACTCTACACATAGACCAGATAAACAAAATTCTGGTTTTGCATAAAAATACATGAGTATTGTAAATAACTATTATATATTATTATAGTGTACATATAAAACACTATTTACTAGCTTATTGTGCTGAAAGCTCTGATACTTGATTTTATGAGAGTCTTTTTTTTCCTGAGGAGATAATGCCATTATGCGTACCACTGAATGTCATTCTGACTGTATTTCTGAGCTTAGTTTCAGAATCTCTGTCATCTACAAAAATGCCTGAAACATAAACCTTGCAGACAAAGAGATTTAAAGGGCATATAAGAAAATAATGGTACTTAAAAATATATTTGAAAACACTTATTAACCAAATAATTCTCACTGTGTTCCAGAATTGAAAGAGTTGGAAAAGCAAAATATTTTCCTTTGAAATATTTTGAAAATTTTTTGAAATTTTTTGAAAATATGTTCCTTTGAAAGCAAAATAGAAAAAGATAATTGATGCTTTATACAAACACTACAGTGAAATATCTAGTCATTTTGTATGTACTAGATAATTTTTTTTACTTTGAAGGATTTTAGTAAATGAAATTTATATAACAAGCTTTAGTTCTCCATCTCATTGAGTCATGGATTAATTGCTATATAAACACAGTATTTGTTCTTAAAATCCCTCATATTCATTACAATATAGCCTAAGTTTTTAGACATAAGTTTCAAAGAGTGATAGATCTTCACAGTGACTAACAAGATCTTTGGGATCATATGTTCTGTTCTATTGGCAAGCTGTTTTAAAGGAGAGTAGAATTTTGGTGTTGTAACCACCAGCTTTCAGAATATGAGGTTGCTGGAGTGATCTGCTGCATCCTCTTTTCTTGTCTTTCATTGCCTCAGTTCATCTGCCACAGCCACCTCACTTGCAGTCTGTTAATGAACTTTCAAATACAAACAAAAAGAACTGAATGTTATAGCTCAATCAGTTAATCACTTTAGGCGAGTGTTTCAGCTTGATGAAGAACCAGAATGTTAATCTGTGCAGCCATGGTCTCTCTTGAGCCAATACCTTTTAGGCATTTCTACTGGGATTTCACACTTATTTCTTACTCTCTCAGTCACAACTAGGCAGCAAATCTGTGCATGTTCACCACCTGGGAACTGGAATTCTAGCTTTTCTGTGTGATTACTTTTGAATTAATTAGCCTCCATATTATATCTTTGAAGTATTTTAAGCAGATTAAGATGGAATGTCTGTGGAGACTACCTGTGACTCAAGAACTGATTTTGTTATTGTTGTTTTTATTTTTTTATTAATTAAAATCAGTGCTATGTAGGTTTATTTATGATTACATTGCCATATTGTTTTAACTGCTCATTACCTGTTTGTTTTTTTTTTCTGTGATTTCTCAAATCTTGATTTCTTGCTAAGTGCTTTGTAATACATAAAAAGAGAGACATGATGCTGTAATATGCACAGACACTGATGGTCTTGTTTGCTTTGGGTCAAATGTAAATTGCATTCCAATTAACTATAATGAAATTGCCAAATTGTTATTTCATCTGAAAAGATGCCTCTGTTCCTCAACATTTTCAATGGCACCAATCGCTTTGTGAATTTCATCTAGGTATATATCTAGGAGTTTGTTTCTTTTCAGTGGCTTTTTTATTTTTAATTCAATTTAAATGGACTCAATGTTTTGAAGTCTTCTTCTTCAGTTATATCTTCTAATGGGATTTACTTTTCTGAGTAAGCTGACAAATGTTTGTCCATATAACAGACACAGGTGTAATTGATTTGTGAGGACAAAGTCATTTAACCTCTGTTAAATCCTATTTATTTAAGAGTCTCATTCATGTATTATAGCACTTTGCCAATAAAGTACCACCTCTGGGGAGCACAAAGGTCAGTTATATTTGCAAGTTGCTTTTCTGTATGTATACATAAATATAAAGAGGAATTGTTATGTTTGAAACATTTTTGAACAAAAATAATCAGTGAATTTTCCTAACCTTGACAACTATTTAAAAGATCATAGGTAAAAATATCTGCTCCAGAAAATGCAGCAGATTTCTGCATAATCTAATATCATTTGTGCTTCCCAGTTCTATCGAAATGATCACAAAAAAAAAAAAAAATCCAAATAGTCCATTTCTCCATTTTTAACTCTTTGCTTTTCACAAGTAATCCTCTGTCAAAGTAACACCAGATACACTGTAGATAAACTACTAGACTACTAGTAGATTAGACTAATACTAGACTAGAACAGTATCCTGTCTATAAAAACTCTACCTAAAGCATGGAATGCTATCCTGAAAGCTTCTGTTTCAAAAATTAAGTATTTAATCCTTCAGCTTCCAACATACACAAGAAGAGAGAATTTCCCTAGTATTAGTTGCCAATGATAGCCAGTAATTTAACTGAATTGAGCAAAATATACTGCATTAATGGCTGGCAATATGCTTGAAGTTACCTCATGAAAATTCAGACAGATTCAGAAAATCCATGAAAATTTACCTTCAGACAGAAAAATACACATCAAAAAGAAAAGGAGGAGGGGGGAGGGAAGTACCTGCTTCATTGAAGGCTTGTTCAAGATCTTTGCTAATGTGACATTAACAGAAATGCTGCATGACAGCGTATCAGACTTCTTTAATCCTATGAAGCTTTCTGATTTTCTTATTTCATTTAAGAATATACCCTAAACCAGTTCACATCAACTTATACAGTTCTGTAAAAACTAAATACAATTTTTTGTGTAATGATAGCACTGTATTTCTGTAAATATGAGTGAGTTCTGCATAAACTTGAATTGTTCTTTCTTCTCAGTAATATGGTACAAAGTAGAGGATTTTTCATTCAACTAAAACACAGATTAATTGCAAATTTTAAAAAAAAGAAAAAATGCAATGTAACAGAGATATTATGCTAATTTATCTAACAAAGAAAATGTTCTGTTCTAGATTACCAACACTGAGTTCAATCTAATACATATCAGAAAACAGTGAAAAGAGAAATGAAGGACTAGTTATGTTAGTATATTGTCAACGTTGTGATGATTTTTGCAGGCCTGTTGCAATCACTGTCACAAATATTTTGGCCCCAGAACTGCAGGCTGCAGGTTGTTATTCTCTACAGAAGCAGGTTGAATCTTAAAATCAGAAACAAAGAAAGTGTATTTAGAATAACTGTGGATATGTAGTTGACTCTACTTTTAACAGTAACAGGTACCAGTGCTTCTGTAATCAGCACTCACAAACCCACCTTCTATATGACTATTAACAATGGTAATTGAAAGGGCTTCGGTTTTCCTGAATTTTATTGATAAAATACCAATGGACTAACTTTGCTGAATTCTATGAACAGGCAAAAATTCATATTTGTGAAGTACTGAAAACTTGGATGTTTGAACCTTGGACTTTAAAGTATGACAGCTTGAGTCAGTTATTTGAAAAGACACATCCATTCATATATATATATATATATTTATATTATTTATACTTCTAGAATTGAAGAAAAGTATTAAGTGCATGAATTGGCAACATAAAAGTCACTGATACTTGTTCTTATTTTAAAATTTGGACAGCTTATTTGAACTCTCTATTGGTTATTTTCATTTGTCCTTAAAGAAGCAATAACTTGGTTGAATGTGTGCCTAACTTTGCATGAAAGAAGGTGAGAACATAGTTTTAACTTCCATTCTTTTGGCTCTTTATCTTTTGGCTACTCTGATAGGTCTTTTGTTTCCCAAACTATTCTCCTTTCATGTGTCATTACTTCTAGTATGTCCTCATGCAATGAATTCCATGAAATCTGTGTAAGTATCAAATTATTTAGGTTTAAAAATATTATGTAAATTCCATATACTTTCAGTATAGGCTACTAAAGATATAGTTCAGAATTTGAAAAGTATATATATGCCTGTGAGATGGGAATACTTAGAACTAGACTGGTTCTAAAACTCTTTGTCTTGTTCCTGCATCCACATGCTTCCAAGGGGCCAGGACAGTCCTTACAGCTCAGGGGCATTCTAGCTACAAGTCTTTCATTCATTCATCCAGATTATTATCAGAGTTGACAAGTTAAGGGAAAAGGTGAAAAAGAGGAACAAAAGTACATCTATAAAGTTTGTGAAAATTTATTTTCAGATTGTTCTAAGTTTTTTACATTTTGTGTTGAGTGCCAAAAAGATAGAAAATTGTACTCTTAAGTTGAAATAAATATGTAAAATATTATATCAGACAGAAATTTAATTATGTAAATGCCATCCTTTACTGTGTTTGTATAAATCTGAGCAGAACTGATATGTTAAGAGAAGTAGAATGGCCCTCTTTCTCTGTTGTTTTCTTGTAATTTGTTTTTCTGAATCTGTTTTCCTATAAAAAATGTTTAGGTCATCATGTCTGTTTTTCTAAAAATCTTCCCAGAACAAGAGACTATAAGTACTACATAACATCACTGGTGTTTGTTCTTAAAGATACCTATGCATCTTTGGTCTATGGGAGCCATTATATTATTTAATCCTTATATTAACAGAGTATAATTGACGTGTTATTCAATACTCAACATTTGGTTACTGAGTATTATTTATTCTGGTCCTGATGCAGATAGAAAAAATTAGTAATGATTTCAAAGATGTCAGGCTTATATCTTTAGAATTTAACTGAAGAAATTCATTAAAATTTGTTCATTTAACTGTTTTTAACAGCATCATATTGGAAATTATTTAATATGAATGTATACTTGTATGAGGAGAGCATACTATCACTATTTTTGCATTCATAAATGTATGTGAATTTGTTTTAAAAAGTGAGTAAATACAACCAATTACTTGTAGATGAAATTAGGTTTTACTCATAGATGAAATTAGATATTACTCATAGATTTAAATAATTTCTGAGCCTCTATTCTGTAGAAACATTCTTTTTGAGTAAACTGTGATGAGGGGCTCTCCACCGAGCAATACAAGAGCCACCATAGAGGAAAGAGATAAACTAGGTTTTGGAAAGTATTATAGACTGCTCTACAGAGAGCTTGTTTTCAAAGTACAGGAAGCAAGCCTGTAACCTCATATTTTATGTTTCACATTTCTTTGTTTTCGAATGTAATAATTGGTGCCAGAACCAAAACAAATTCCATCCACAATACTTTTTCTTCAGAAGAAAGTGCCAAAAATATTTTTATAAATATGGTACACGGTACATGGGCCATATAGCACTTTTATTGTTTTTGGCTCTTCTTGGGACTTCTTGCTCCACAGCAGTATTTCTCTCCTTGTCCCTTCCACATCTAAGTAGTCATGACTCTTGCAGCTGACTTTTGGATGTGTGTGACAAATGCTGGCTGCAAGCAAAGTTCACTGGAAGTACAGGGGAAGGAAAAAAAATTTTTTTAAATTTTTTTTCACTCACATGAGTGAATATTTAAATCACAAATGAGATTCAGTGGATTTAAAAAGCAGGATTTAAGTAATTATTAGTACAAATAGCATAATATAAGTACTTAAATGTGAGATGGTATATTGTCATAGTCCAACATACTAAGTCAGTAAATTAAAACCAAGCTGCCTTGCATTTAATATGTAGTGATTGTTCTTGTGTCACTATTTATTTCATACGTCTTTCCATTCATATTAAGTATCTACGTAACAAAAATTCTATTAATTCATATTAACTGGTAGTCAAAACAGCTTAAAAATAGATAACATGCATTTTTTCACTGATGTGACAAGTGAGATTGTCTTTATTTTTAAATTCATAAAGTAGTACCTTCCTAATACTTATTACAGAGTAAGCACTGGAGACACTTACTATAGAGTCATGATGTTAAAATTTTACTAAGTGTTAATGAGCCTTAATTTTAAAAAGTTACATCAAGGAATAGAAAATTCCGAAAGGAAGCTTGCAAAGAAACATTTTCAAAGAATAAAGATAGCTGCTCTAATATCGAAGTGAATATACTTCTTTTTTTTTTTTTTCTAACCAAGTAACTACAAATGTGACAATAATAAATTCTAATGTAATAGCTTTCTGTATAAAATGCTTTCAACAGCCTAGATTTTGAAAATGGTGCTAAATGCTGTGGATTTAATGTTGACATATTATTGATGTTAGGCATGCTTAAAAGGCATTCTAGCCTGAATGACATCAGGCTAGAATTAGTCTTTCATTTTTGATGGCGTTTTCTTACTGAAATTACATTCCCCTACAAATTCTGTTACCTTTTTGGTTTCATTAAATCTTTCACATGAAAATTATTTTTTATTTATGGAATGCTTTTGAAAGACAGGTAAAAAGTCCAATGAGTTTTAACAGTGTCTACAATAAAATATCAGATTATTGGAAGTAACTAGATGTTCTTCCTGTCTGTGTTGCATTTCATTAATGATAGCTAATTGAGATTCTTCATGAGATTGGTATCATGGGGAAACAGTATCTACACAGTAGCTATTACTATTAAATCCCTTTTTATTTAATTTCTCCTTTTTTGTGTATTTTAATGGCTGCATATATACTTAAATAACTACAATTTGAATGAAAAGACAAGAGTATGAGAATTATAAAACTGGTAATCTACTTTTATCATCTTTGTGTAAGTTTACAGGTGGACTGTCACTGTCAGAATAAGAAGTACTGTGAATGAAATGTAGTTTGTGAAGTTTGTATTTTAATGTTAACAGAACACAGTAATGAAAGGTAAGTTGTACTGTATGTAAATGAAATAAATAGCACATTCTGATAGAACTAGTATGGAGCTTTTGCAATAAATCTATTTTGGGGTTTTGTTTTTGTTTGAGAATGAAATTATTATCTTCATGTTCAGAGATTTCTGACTGTTTATATATTATATAAAGTCCTGCAATTTTTGTTTTATCCTGGAAATTTATTTATGATGTCTTACTCTTAAACAGAGGAAAGCTGGAAGCTGCTTCTTTCTAATATCTCTTAATTCAAAATGTTTGAGGTAATACACACAATCACAGTGTGTCACATTTCATAACCTAGTAAGAAAGCTGTGGAAAATGTAGGCAGCTATAGCCTTCTCAAGGAGGAAATTCTGGAAAAAACAAAGGTAGGGGGAACTACATCTAAATTATTCTCATTTTTTTCATTATGTTTTTGAGTAGAAATGTTATAACAGTATTAACCCGTCATTACAGTCCTTGTGTGTATCACTGCCATACTTGGTAGTTTACGAGGGAGCTGTTAACTCATTGCAGAAGTGGGTTGATTTCTTCATTCCCAGTTTCAGGGATATCATCGGCCATTTTTTGCTGCACAGTTATGTTGATATCCCGGAGAAACATCAATCTAGATACATGACTACATCTTGAAAGAATGTTGATGAACTGTAGATTTTGCAATATTTTTAAAATATTCCTGGGTACCTAATTGCTCTGCAGATCTATTCTCAATCTACACATATAGTGCTTCCCTACTTGCTATAAAGGGGAAAAAAACAATTGTGAAATTATCTGAAACTTGGCATGTGACCTATCGAGCTGCATAGATAGAGAAATCTATGAGATTAGTTGATTGGGTTAGCTCATTTGTAAGTTTTATAGTGATTTTTTTTTTCATTTTGTGAAATGCTTAGCTTTCTAATTCTAACAATGCCGTCTCATGGTGTGGCAAGCCCTCACAGCGGCAGCCTGCAAGCAYCGGACCGGATCTCCGGCGAGAGATGGAATGGAGAGCCACCAGAGGTGGAATCGGGGATCTTGTTGGAGATTCGTGCTGAGGAGTGGCGAGAGCAGTGGACGCGCCGCTAGTCAACCTCACGGCCACATGCATACTCCACACATGGCGCCAATCCACACACACACATGGACACACAAGACTATCATACAGTGAGGCTGAGAGCAATGGTCCAACTTTATTCGGGGCACATCAGAATATATAGCCGCCTGTTGCTCCCGTGGATGCCCCTGATTGGCTGAGGGCATCATTCCAGGAGCTTCGCTCTGCCCTGATTGGTTGGCACTTCTTCCTTTGGTGATTGGCTGGGACATCCAGAGGGAAAAGGTAGGGCTGTCATTGGCCGGGGGCTCCTAGTCTGCCCAGAGACTCCAGGGCAGAGCTAGGAGCACGTCAGTCCCCACCTCCTCGGGGTCACCAGAGGGCAAGATGATTGACAGCCCTCACAGACAGCTATATACACAAGGCGCCCTATAACTGTAACTATATACACATACACTGGCTGGCAGGGTTTTTACCGAGCACCATCACAACATAATGAGATGTGTTGCACTGCAGTATGTCTATATTTCAATTATATTCTCTTATATGGCATGGATTTATTCTTGTGTGTCATGCTGCTTTAGAAGTGCTAATCCATTTATTGTTTATTTTAATAAATTGTCCTTGAGTACTTCTTTCCCTTTTGATTCCTTTGGAGTTTTTTTAGCTTGTCTGTTATATCCCTGTTTCAGCATTCATACGATATAGTTCAAAAAGGAGACTGGACTGATGCATTGATTTCAATACATTATTTCCATGGGTTTGTGGAATTCTTTTCTCTCTTTCTCTCTCTCTTTTTTTTTTTTTTTTTTTTTTTTTTTTTTTTTTTTTTTTTCCCAAGTACTCTGGTATAGTGTTAAGCAATTCTTTCCTGAAAGTAGAGGAACTGGTGAGGAGCAACCATTTTCCCCAGTGCTATCATCTAAATGTGACGTCTGACACAGCACCTACCTCTCCTGGAGACTTGCACAATCCCCAAATAGTGTTCTAAACTACTTTATACATAGTATTACCATTTTTTCCTTCAGGACTGGGGAGAGACACTGCTTTATACTAGTGCATTTTACTACGCAATTTGAGTTGTTGTTTCCATGGAGATTTCTTCCATTCCAGTACTGTTGCGACTGTAGGTCCTAACTTGTACTGAGAAGTCACCAGATACCAGTACAGAGTAAATAAATAGGAAAGGAGCTAACTAATATGTTATACATCTCACTGAAGCATTTCCAAGAAAAGACAGGGTTATATTTTGCTTATCTGAACTTTTCATGAAAAAATCATTTTCTAAAAATCTTCAACTTAAGATGGCCTGCTTCAGAAATTCTTTTCTGTAAATGAAGATTTCCTGTGTTCCTCTCTGTATATGTCTTTGCAGTTGTCATAAAAATCCCAGCATTTCTGTTTTGACTTTCTTCTTCCAAGCAAGGGAGAGGTGGTTTTTTTCCTAGTATTCTCCAGGTATAAGATAGACACAAATAAAATGCCGTTTTTATATTCCTCACTTAAGTGCCTGTGGTGTGCAAATGGATATTTCAGTGTTAAAAACTGTTCTTTGTAACAAAAATTATTAAATTTATGACATTTTTGGTCAATGTTAATTAAACATTATGAAGCTTTCTTCTTATTAGTCTTTTGAGTGTCAGCTGTCTACTGTCTTGCTTCAGTCTCTTGCCTCATGATCAGTAATATAATCTTATCCCATTGCTTCACATATTGTTATTACTGAAACTGAGGTAAACCAGAATGAGCCTAGTGTGATCCTTTGGTCAAAGATCAGGCACTGGTTAAAGTCAGTTTACTGCATCCTTTTCATAGCAAATAGTCCGTAGCATTGTTGCTGAAAGCTACCTTCTTGCTGAATGACACTCATGGTTCTAAAAGGAGGGAAAAAATTATTTTTCACTTTCTACTTTTATCACTGCTTCAGACTGCAGTCTCACAGGTTCTCTTTCAATACGCATTGGTTAATTTTAGCCTGACTTTCAGCTCTCCTATCTGTTCTTTATTTTTTACTTTTTATTCTTTTTAAAACTATTCTGCAACATTTCAAAACTTTTATGAGGTTATAATTTTATTTTTGATATTTTGGGGAAGGGAAGATGAAAAGCTTGCACCTGCAAATAATTTCTAAGAAAACTCTGTGCTATCCACTCATCTTTTTGGCAGATGTTTTGTTTTGGGCTTATCCTTTTTTTTTTTTTTTTTTTTTTTTAATCCCATATACTGAAGAATGAAAAAATAGTGTGTTCTGAAATGAAGTTACCACAAATACATTGGAACTTGACTAAACTACATGAGCATCCTGATCCTGTATATGATTTCTCACTGGTCAACATAAAATGTATGTTGTAAGCTGTAAAATGTAAGAAACAATCCATTAGTACTTTTGCTTTTGATGTTATAATATTCAACATTCAACATCAGTTTTCAGATAAAATCATTTAAAGACCAATTTAATTGTATATTTAAATAGTATTAAATACTAAAATTTTAACAGTAAACTTTCATTGAAAACTGCCACCATTTTAAATTAGTTAATTCCTGCTAATTGCTAGTATTGCAGCATAGATTAAAAAAAAAAAAAAAGTGATTTTTTATACATGCAAATTACATAGATTCCTGGGTATGTCTCTTAGAACTAAAACAAACAGTAATGCTTGAAATTCTGTGTGAGAAAGGAGAAATTGCTTGGCTATATTTTCTCCTAACTGCTTCTCCTAATTCATTCTTCATGTTATAGAATCATAGAATGCTTAAGGTTGGAAGGGACCTCTACAGGTCATCTAGTCCAACCCCTCTGCACACGCAGGGTCTCCTAGAGCATGTGTCACAGGGTGGTGTCCAGGCGGGTTTTGAAGATCTCCAGAGAAGGAGACTCCACCACCTCTCTGGGCAGCCTGTTCCAGGACTCTGTCACCCTCACTGTTAAGAAATTCCCTCACAAGTTCCTGTGGAACTTTTGGTGCATCAGTTTGCGGCCATTTCCTCTAGTTCTGTCACTGGCTACCACGGAGAAGAGGCCAGCTCCATCCTCCTCACTCCCTCTCTTGAGGTATTTATACACACTGATAAGGTCCCCTCTCAGTCTTCTCTTCTCCAGGCTGAAGAGGCCCAGCTCTCTCAGCCTTTGCTCATAGGGCAGATGTTCCAGACCCCTAATCATCTTCGTGGCCCTACGCTGGACTCTCTCCAGCAGCTCCACGTCCCTCCTGCACTGGGGAGCCCAGAACTGCACACAGGACTCGAGGTGCGGCCTCACCAGGGCTGAGTAGAGGGGCAGAATAACCTCCCTCGACCTGATGGAAATGCTCTGCCTAATGCAGCCCCGGGATCCCATTGGCCTTCTTGGCCATGAGGGCACACTGTTGTCTCATGGTCAACTTGTCGTCCACCGTGACACCCAGGTCCCTCTCTGCAGGGCTGCTCTCCAGGAGGTCGGTCCCCAGGCTGTAGGCATGTCTAGGGTTATTCCTCCCCAGGTGCAGGACCCTACACTTGCCCTTGTTGAACTTCATGAGGTTACTCATCGCCCAGTTGTCCAGTCTGTCCAGGTCCCTCTGGATGGCAGCGCAGCCCTCAGGGCTATCAGCTATTCCTCCTAGTTTCGTATCGTCAGCAAACTTGCTGAGGGATCACTCCATCCCTTCATCCAGGTCGTTAATGAATAAGTTGAGCAAGACTGGACCGAGGACTGAGCCCTGGGCGACACCACTATCCACAGGCCTCCAGCTGGACTCAGCACCACTAATCATCACCCTCTGAGCCTTGTCATTCAGCCAGTTCCTAATCCACCTCACTGTCCACTCATCTATGCCATGTTTCTGGAGCTTGCCCAGGAGGATGCTGTGAGGGATGGTGTCAAAAGCCTTGCTGAAATCCAGATAGATGACATCTACCCTCTGCCCTCAGCCAGCCAGCCACACCATCATAGAAGGCTATCAGGTTAGTCAAGCATGATTTCCTCTTGGTGAATCCATGCTGGCTACTCCTGAGCACCTTCTTCTCCTCCATGTGCTTGGGGACAGCATCCAGGATGAGCTCCTTGATTACCTTTCCGGGGATGGAGGTCAGGCTCACCAGCCTGTAGTTGCCCAGCTCTTCCTTCTTACCTTTTTTGAAGACTGGGGTGACATTGGCTTTCCTCCAGTTCTCCGGCACCTCCCCCGTTCTCCAGGACCTTTCAAAGATGATGGAGAGTGGCTTGGCTACAACATCCACCTGCTCACGCGGCACTCTGGGGTGCCTCCCATCGGGGCCAATGGATTTGTGGGTGTTGAGTTTCCTCAGGTGCTCTCTAACCAAATCTTCCTCTACTCAGGGCAAGTCTTCCTCTCTCCTGTCCCTTCTTGTTTCCCTAAGGTCTGGGATACTAAAGCGCTGCCCTTGAGAGCTGTCAGCCCTATGTAGGCTCTGTAGTTCCTGGGGACCAGCCCTAGCAGAGAAGACCAAGGCAAAGAAGGCATTTAGTAACTCTGCCTTCTCCACATCCTCCGTCACCAACGCACCCTCCCCTTTCAGCAATGAACTGACATTTTTTCTAGTCTTCCTCTTGCTATTTATGAATTTGTAGAATCCCTTCCTGTTATCCTTGATGTCTCTCGCTAGTTCTAATTCCAAGCGGGCCTTGGCCTTCCTCATTGCACCTCTGCATTCCCTGACAATGTTCCTATATTTTTCCCACGTGGCCTGGCCCTTCTTCCATCTAACATATGTTCTCTTCTTCTCATTAAGTTTGCCTAGCAGCTCCTTTTCCATCCACACAGGTCTCTTGCCCCTCTTGCTTGACTTTATACTGGTAGGACTTATGTCCTTTTTATAGGTTATTTTAATGTTATTTTAAGTAGAAGAAAAAATAGGAGGGAAGAGAAGGGAGACCAAGATTAAAAGTTTCTCCAACTTTCTAAAATCATAACTAATTTTGCATTATACAACTTTTTTTCCTCACAAGTAAAAAAAGTTGAATCTGAAAAAAACTTTATCCAGATGTTTGAGGGAGGAGGAGATGTCTGTATACTTTCTGTAATAAAGAGTATACTGAATTTTTTTCTTCAGTTTTAAATGGCACAGCAAATTAATTGATGTCAGGTATAACAAGGTCTACACCTATGTGTTTATAAATACATATAGGTGAATATTTAGCAGATGAGGGAAGAGACCCAAATGAGCCCTTTCCATCACCTCTGCTTAGTGCCTCTCTTCTTGGGAGACATTGGCTGAATCATTTAGACTAACAATTGCTGTGTGCATTAGTTCCTCATCAGTGGTACCTAGCAGATATCCCATAACAAGGATTTTTATGATCAGTTTTCCAATGCTAAAGGAGTGCCATAGCAAATCACTGAACTTAAAGATGATTTTCTTTGGTTTTTCTGTTCCTTACAGCAGTACAGGCTAAACTTCAGGACCATAGTCTGATCTATATGTCCTAAACATGCTCCTCTGGAACACCAAGATTACTGAATTAAAATCACGTACAAACATTGATTTCTTCATTTATCATTTTAATCTATTCAAGAACAAAACCGCATAGTAGAAAAGGCAAAGTTACCTGTTCTCTGTTTGGTTTGTTTTGTACTTTATATCCTTCTTCATTTTCATTTATTGGAAGAACATCACTAGCAGCATTAGAAAGAAATACAGGTATTCAATAAGTTTTATCCTTGGTTTTAAAATCATGAATTAGCTATTAACTTTAGGTAATGGCCTTTAGGATATACAAAACAAAACAAAACAAAACCAATTGTAAAAGTTTGTGGACAGTGCTGCTCTGCATTATTTCCATTTTTTTGAATCAGTCTTGTACTATTCTTGGAATAGTCTCATTTTTTCTTCTTTTTTTTTCTTGTCATTTATTTATTTATGATCATAATGGTATTATTCTGGATTTAATTGATTTTTTTCCCTCCTTGATTCTTTTTTATAGAAATTTTCCTTATTCCCTGTTTACATAGAAAGTAAGTAATGATGTATAGATCTTAGAGTAAACCTGACTGGAGCATTATAGCATCTTTTTCTGAATCAGTTTATTCTAAAATCCTACCAGGAAAAAATAAACTAAGCTGAAAAAATAAGAAAGCTGAAATTAACACTAAAGATATCTAATTAAATGAGAAATGTTCACCTTTTTTGCAAGTTACTTTGATTCAAGCTCTATTATGATTTCTAGGTATTTCTGAATAGTTCTCTAATGATTCAGCATCGAATGCACCATGAAATTTCCAAATAGAAATAGAAATTCTGAACTCATTCATTTTATGCCATCTTCTGCTTGCACTGAATTTCCTTCTTTTTTGCTACAGACTGAGATGTTGTTAAGATTCAGAATCAAAATCTATGCTAATGAGTTAAAATTGTCAAAATGTGTACTTGTGACTAGTGAGAGTATTTTTGGCTGGCACAGCAAGAGGCCAGGTCAGAGCACTGTTTCCATTAAGATTGTTTTGCTACATAGAGAAACTTGGTTATTTCATTCTTTTAGATATATACATAATCATTAATTCTTTATCAAATGTGAACTGAGTGCATGACTTCATACTTTTAAAGATTAACTATGTTATTCGTTTTATCTGTTTCCCTTTGATTCTTCTTTTTCTATGAGAGCAAGTCTTCTGCTATTTTATTGAATTCAGCCTTTTTAAGGTACTTCTAGTAATGCGTATGTTCTCGGTGAAATTGTTAATATACGCCATCACTATAGAATCATAGAGGTTGGAAGGGACCTTTAGAGATCATCTAGTCCAACCCCCCTGCACAAGCCGGGTCACCTAGAGCATGTGGTACAGGACTGCATCCAAGCTGGTTTTGAAGATCTCCWGAGAAGGAGACTCCACCACCTCTCTGGGCAGCCTATGCCAGGGCTCTGTCATCCTCATTGTTAAGAAATTTTTCCTGAAGCTCCTGTGGAACTTTTGACACTTTAGTTTGTGGCCATTTCCTCTAGTCCTGTTGCTGGCCACCACTGAACAGAGACCAGCCCCAGGCTTCTCCCTCCCTCCCTCCCTTGAAGTACTTATATACACTGATTAGATCCCTTCTCAGCTTTCTCTTCTTCAGGCTGAACAGGAGGCCAAGCATTCTTAGTCTTTGCTCATGGCACAGATATTCCAGCCCCCTGACCATCCTTGTAACCTTATAGCACTAGACTCTCTCGAGAAGCTCCACATCCCTCTTGTACTGGGAAGCCAGGAACTGGACACAATACTCCAGCTGTGGCCTCAGCAGGACTGAGTAGAAGGGCAGAATCAGAGGCCACGAGGGCACACTGCTGTCCCCTGGTCAACTTGTTGTCCACCATTATGCCATGTGCAGGTCCCTCTCTGCACAGTTGCTCTCCACAAAGTCGATCCCCAGCCTGTAGGTGTGTCTAGGGTTATCCCTACCCAGGTGCAGGACCCTGCACTTTCCCRTGTTGAATTTCAAAACGTTTCTCATTGCCCAGTTGTCCAGTCTGTCCAAGTCTCTCTGAATGGCAGTACAGCCCTCTGGGCTATCAGCTACTCCTCCCAGTTTGGTATCATCTGTAAACTTGCTGAGGGAGCACTCCATCCCTATAATATTATGCATACTTCTCTTACCGCTCTTCTTTAAATTTGCCTTTCATGTTCAGTTAAAATGGGAAACAATAGGAATAGGAAAAAGAATTGGAGAATTGTTAGAAGTAAAGGACACCGTTCTGTTGAGTTTTGTACTGTTTTTAATGAAAACAGAGATGGAAAGAACCTACTGAAAAGGAATTTTGTGGTAAAATTCCAAACAAAAGAAACTGTAATAAATGGAATCAAATGGCTTAACTACCTTAAAAATAAATAAATAAATAAATAAATAAATTGATCTTTATAATTTTGGATCTGAAAAAAATGAAAATCTTGAAACAGCTTCTTTTATATTGTGTGTACTATGATTAAAACTGAATTAACAGTAACATCAAGTTACCAATATCTAATATCTCTTACTTTATTTGCAACAGGGTAGCATGCTAGAAACATTCCTACCTTTTATTAATGCTTAATGATGCAAGAGAATAAATGTGTCTATTACATGGCATTTGTTTCTTTCACTGAACAGCTTAACATCAGGAAAGGCAGGTCATCCAAGCTGGAATAGGTCAGGTACAACTCATGTGCTTGCTGCTTTTCATTTTTATTTTTAAATTAGGAAAAAAAAAAAAGGGCTTTTTGACAAATTCATCCATTTAAGACATCTCATTCCAGTTTTCTAGACTATTAAATCTTATATTTTTACAGCCAAATTGCCTGAGATGTTTGCAAAGCCCACTCTATTTCGTCCGTCATGAAAAGCACACAGGATCAGTACATTCTGCTTAAACACACTAAGCTATATAATGCTTATGATGGAATGGCAATATGAATAGCCAAAATAATCTTTAATAATAATAAATCTCTGTGGTGCTGTTTTTCTTTTCTCAATGTGTGGTAGATATTTTGAGCATTATGTTGATGATTACGTAAATGACATTCTGTGAAGAGGCCTCTGTGGCTGCTTGGAGGCCTATCCTCAGAAGTCCAGCACAATCCCCGCTGGGCAGCTCTGCAGACTGGGTGCAAAATTTCTGAGGAAAAGATGGGATCCAGCTTTCTCAAAGGGAGAAGAGAGCCCTAGATCATGAGCTAGCAAGACTCATCAAAAAGACTTTAAACTAGACTTGAGAGGGGAGGGGGGTATCACTGGGGAAGTGGATGATAAGGTAGGCAATTGCCTGTCATGCCACTTGCAGCAGCCTATCTCCAGAAACTGTGAAGGCCACCCTAGGCCTGATGAGGCTAAATGGCAAAATATGGGAACTTCTGCAGACCCACCTAATGAAGTTGCATCTACCACTAGAATGAAAGACACATTGGGAGCCCAACTCAAATGCCTCTACATAAATGCACACATCATGGGGAATAAACAAGGAAAAATGGAAATACTTGTGCTGTTACAGGGCCATGATCTCACTGCAATTATTGAGACACAGTGGGACAGCTCTCGTGACTGGGACTTGGCCATTAAAGGCTTTAGGTTTTCAGGAGGGACAGGCCAGGAAGACAAGGTGGCAGAGTTACTCTTTATGTGACAGGGCAACTGGAATGTATGGAACTCAGCATAGGGAAGGATGAAGCACAGGTGTAGAGCCTGTGGGAGAGGATTAAAGGGCAGGCCAACAGGGGTGACATTATTATGGGAGTTTACTACAGGCTTCCTGACCAGGACGAGGAACTGGATGCGGCTTTTACAGGCAGCTGCAAAAAGCCTTGTGGTCACAGGCCCTGGTCCTTATGGGAGACTTCAACCACCCTAATGTCTGCTGGGATAATCACACAGACGGGAGTAAACAGTCCAGGAGCTTCCTGCAGAACATTGCAGATAGATAACTTCCTGATGCAGGCATTTGAAGAGCCAACAAGGGCAGAGGCGCTGCTAGACCTGATACTAACAGAGATAGTCTACTGGGAAATGTGAGGGTCGGGGGCAGTCTCGACTGCAGTGACCTTAAGATGCTAGAAGTCACCATCCTGCATGGAGGAGGCTGGCAAGAAGTAGGATTGCAACCCTGGACTTCAAGAGAGCCAACTTTGACCTCTTCAGTGACCTCCTTGGAGAAACCTCCTGGGTCAGGGTCCTAGAAGGAAAGGGAGTTCAGGAGAGCTGGCTAATATTCAAACAGCACTTTCTGCAAGCCCAGGATCGATGCATTCCTACTAGAAAGAAGTTAAGCAAGAGAGGCAAGAGACCTGCATCAATTGGCAAGGAGCTGCTGGGCAAACTTAATGAGAAAAAGAGCATGTACATTATGTGGAAAAAGGGCTGGGTGACATGGGAAGAATATAGGAACATTGTCAGAGAATGCAGGGATGCAAAGAGGAAGGCCAAGGCCTGTTTGCAATTGGAGTTACCGAGAAACGTCAGGGACATCAGCAGCAAGAGGAAGACTAAGGAAAATGTTAGTCCACCGCTGAATGGGAAGTGTGCCTTGGTGATGGAGGATGCAGAGAAGGCAGTGTTACTAAATGCCTTCTTTGCTTTTGTCTTCACTGCTAAGGCCAGTCCCCATGAACTACAGAGGCTGGATGTAAGAGAAATAAGCAGGAGAGAGGAAGACTTTGCAGTGGTTGAGGAGGATTGTGGTAGGGGTTATTTAGGCTAATTGGACACCCATAAATCTATGGGCCAGGATGGGATACACCCAAGAGTGCTGAGGAAACTGGTGGCAGTTGTTGCTCAGCCACTCTCCATCATCTTGGAGAGGCCATGGAGAGTGGGGAAGGTGCCGGAGGACTGGAAGAAACCAACATCACTCCAGTCTTCAAAAAGAGCGAAAGAGAAGAGCCAGAAAATAACAGGCCCATCAGCCTCCCCTCTGTCCCTGGAAAGGTGATGGACTAGCTCACCCTAGAGACCATCTCTAGCATGTCAAGGAAAAGAAGGTGATCAGGACTAGTCAGCATGGATTCACCAAGCGGAAGTCATGTTCAATGAATCTCATAGCCTTCTACAATGAGATGACTGACTGGATGATGGGAGAACTATAGATGTTGTCTATAGATGTTATCTATAGATAGTTCAGCAAGAACTTCAATATTATCTCCCATAACATCCTCATCTGAAAGCTGCAGAAGTGTGGATTGGATGTGTGGACAGTGAGGTGGATCATGAACTGACTGGATAGCAAAGCAGAGGTTGTTGATAAATGGTTCTGAGTCTTATTGGATGCCTGTGGCCTGGGGCTCATGTCCACAGGGGTCAGTGCTGGGCCCAATGCTGTTCAACTTGTTCACCAGTGACTTGGATGAGGGCAGAGAGAGCACCCTGAGCAAGTTTGCAGATGATACCAACCTGGGTGGAGTGGCCAACACTCCAAAGGGCTGTGCTGCCGTCCAGAGGGACCTGGACAGGTTGGAGAGCTGGGCAAAGAGGAACCTCATGAGGCTGAACAGAGGCAAGTGCAGGGTCCTGCACATGGGCAGGAATAACCCCAGAAAATAGTACAGATTAAGGGCTGATCTGCTGCAAAGCAGTTCTCTGGAGAGGGATCTGAGAGTTCTGGTTGACAAGAAGTTAACTATGAGTGAGCAATGTGTCCTCATGCCCAAGAAGGCCAATGGAATCCTGGTCTCCATCAGGAGGAGTGTTGCCAGCAGGTTGAGGGCGGGTATCCTGCCCCTCTGCTCAATTCTGATGTGGCCACACCTGGGGTATTGGGTGTAGTTCTGGCCTCCCCAGCACTAGAGAAACATGGAGCTACTGAAGAGGGTCCAGCATAGAGCAATGAAGATGATTAAGGGACTGGAGGATCTACCGTATAAGGAAGAACTAAATGAGCTAGACCTTTTTAGCCTGCAGAAGAGAAGACTGAGAGGAGATCTGATTAATATGTATAAGTACCTGAGGGAAGAATATAGGGAGGAGGGGGCCAAACTCTTCTTGGTGGTGGACAGTGATAGGATAAGGAGTGATGGGTACAAGTTGAAACACAGAAAGTTCCATCTCCACATGAGGAAGAACTTCTTTCCTGTGAGGGTGACAGATCTTCTCTGGAGATCTTCCAAACCCACCTGGATGTGACTCTGTTCTCCTGGTGTCCCTCTTGGAGCAGGAAGGTTGGACTAGATGATCTCTAGAGGTCCCTTCTAACCTTAACAATTCTGTGATTCCGTGAAGAGATTGCCTTTTTTGTTTTGCATACAACACTAAGCATGTTGTTAAACATGGAATAATTTATTTCATATAAAATTGCAATATAATAATTTTCACTATCATGCCGATAATAAAATGAAACTTTCAAATTATTATTTTAGTTATGATGAGAGCACAGTAAATCCCCAAAGCATGTGGCAGCTTTCAAGAGCTCTCTTTAAACAACATGAAGAAATATTGTTTTTATTAGGATATTCATAAAATTTGCCATAAATAGGTTTTTTATCTTTATAATGGCAAATGATAGCACCTAATTAACTGTGTATATATTTATTCCGCATTTACTTTTGTCTTGCTTAGTTAGGTCATGTAGTGGAACATAAATTGTACAGCATATAAATGATAATTAAAACAAGATGAAACACAAGATGCATCACAAAATATTGCATGCTTTATATGTGAATCCATGCATCAAATGTTTAAGATCTACTGACCTTCATTGTCAAAATCTTATACATTTCTAATCAGGAAAAATACTAATTATATACTCAGAATATATTATTTAATGGAAGAACAGCATTTTTCTATTAATATACTTGCTATTTATGATTCTATGCACTTTAAATGACCTTGGAAGAATATTATTTAAAATTCTTGATGATACATACATGATCCCCCAGGACATATTTGTGCACCCTAGCAAGCAAGCTAACTCTCATTTTGTTTATTATTATATATAATATATATATACACACACACATATATATATGTATGTATGTATGTATATAAAAGTAAAAGGAAAATACTAAAAGAAGGTTTAAAAGCAGTCTATCAAGTATTGGAGCTGCCGACGCCCATGCTGTTGTATCTACTGGTATTGGGTGCTTTTCGTAAAGATTGTTGGACATAGGGTGCTGCTGTGTTCTCATTTCCAAAGATCACCAATTCTCAAACAGTGATGAGAGTAGGTGATCTGTACTCCTGGCCTAGCAGTTTTGGGGAACTGGATCCTTACAACATGTACCTTACAGGTACAAACTCCTGTACCTGTATTCTCTTCCTTGTCCCTAGCCAGGGCTTGCCCTAAGTCTTGCATTAAGTGTAAGATCCATTTAGTTTTCTGCCATATTGCTCTATCTCTAGAAGAATTTATATATTTTTCCTTCCCCTTCTTATATTTCTCTTTGAAAAAATATTGTTTTATGATTATAAACAGAGTTTSCCAAGAGTTTTCTAGAAAGATATGTTCCTGTTCCTTTTTACTATGTTCTGTTTTTTATGAGATTTCTTCCATAGCTTTCATTGTTGCAAGGATTTGTTCAGCTACTTCAAGAGATTTGAATGAAAGTCCAAAGAATAGTTTTAAATGATCTATAGCTCTAATGGACAAAGATGGATATAAGAAAGAACAAATAGCTTTTCATTTGACTACTGGTAGAGACTGTGAGAGAATAAACACTTTACTTAACTTTACAGTGTTATTGTAGAAACATATTTTTTCCTCTTGGCCATTGCTAGCTTGGGGCACAATGTTATAGCTCTGGTTAGTGGATAGATTTGTGTTTCAGAGACAGAGACATTTTTAGTCATCTGGAACCACAAGCAGCATCTTTCTTTAGGCTCTAGAACAAAACCTGGCTAATTCTCATCTGCTACCTTTCCTACTGCCACATAGACAATTTGAGTGGAGACTGCTTCCAGTTTTCCCCCCTGAACAGCATTTGTCATACCGATATGGCTTTTCTGTTTCATTCTTTACTTTCTGTGCTTGTCTGGTCGCAATGTCTGGTTTATGATCTCTTCCTATCTTCTTCTTCCTCAATGTAGAGTGAGTGCTTTTTGCCTGAAGCAAAAAGTATATATATATTCAGAATTTGTAACTGTGGACTCCTAGCTATGTTCATTTGCCAGGCAGAAAAAAGAAGAGGAAAAGATCTATGATAATTAGGTAAGTTAAAGAATCTTTGTTAAGTGATAATGCACTCAATGACTGTATAATTCATGAACTGCTTTACATGATACATCATCAATAGATGAATTAGTCAAACAGTGAATCCTGTCTTGCAGTTATATCAATTGTTCTATTTTGCTTCTTGAGAGCTAAGTATCTCAAACTACCATTCATATCACTGTGTTGACAGATTGATTTTCTGTTTTGTTTGACCATGCTTGCAATCAAAAAGTACAACTATAAACGGCAAAGATAATGGAGAAAAACACCTTTTTTTTTCAGATTACTTATGCTGCTGAAGAAAAGAGCACAAGATTTCCCATAGCAGTAGAGAGATCTGTGTGTATTTTACCAGAAAGTTAATCTTAAGCTATCCATAACTCTAGAAGGAGGAAAATACCAGCAATCATCATTGCTCCGGACTCTTTAGGGTTTTTCTGAATTGTCTTTAGGGAGTTACCTGGAAATTGTTGAGACTAAAGTATATTTAAGGAATTCAACATGTTGAGAATAAAGTAGAGTTAAGGGATTAAACATTCAAAAACTAGTGTGCTACTACAGGAATGCAAAAAAAAAAAAAAAAAAAAATTAATTATAGCACTATCCCTATTAAAAACAAAGGTCAAATAGTTCTGCTGTAAAAATCCTCTTCTCTTGATGAGGAGGTGTATTGAGTACTGTTGTAGCAGGGCAGAGGTGGCTGAAATGCCAGGAGACTCACAGTATAAATGGGTTTGCCACATCTGATAGGAAAGGAAAGCTACAATTCCCTTTTCCATATTATGTGACCTTACAAAGAATTCTGGAATCTTGTGAAGATCTTGTCACTGTTGACCTCCAGAATAGACATTATATTTTGAAGAAGGTATCCTTTAACTAGAGAAAGAGAGGGTAGATACTTCATTAAGAACATAAGTTCTGGCTTTGCTTTGTAGTCTGTCAGACAGTGCTCTGGTATTGAAATGCTGTCTGCATACTCAAAAGTGTAGAGCCCCAACAGTCAATTTTCAAAAGATTAAAAAAGCCAAGATTTTTTAAAGTGATTTCTGTCTTTGTGTTTGAATAAATACATTGAATCACTATTCTGCAAAGATGGTTCCTTAACATGTCTTGGGGCTGAGGTTCTTGAAGGCTCCTGCTGCTGTGTGCCTGTTTGGGAAGATCAGAGCCAGTAGTTAGCTCCAAACATCTTGTCTGGTGTTTTGCTATTCCCTGTTCCATTCACAGGAATTTCAATATGACAGCAATACTGTCATCATAGATTTTCTTTAAATGCTGAACAAGGCAGCATTTTTTTTTGTCATTCTAAAGATAAATAGCAAAGATGCCTGTTGAGCTAACAGAACAACGGTCCTTTCAACAGAAAAGTTACATATAGAAGAGCCAAACTGTCAAGAATTGATGTAAGTATCACTAAAAAAGTAAAGAATATCCATAATTGTAATAATATCTATAATTCTGAGGCAAGAAATAGTAGTAGTAAAAAGTTACAGCCTATGCATTGACAACATGAATTATAAATTATGCATTTGTACTATAACCTTTAATTAAAAGTATGCTTTTTAAACCATGGTTATCAGGAGTCAAGAGGCTTAAAAATGCTTTAATCTTGCTTCGCCTTTGATACATGGAATTAGACAAGAGTGTAAAAAAAGTTCACCAGTCTGTTGATTTTTCTGATTCTTTTCTCTCTCAACTATACCTGATAAGAAAGGATTCATCATTGGAAAAAATTTATCCGTTAGATCAAGGTTTACACAGAGTGCTGCATAACCACTACTGTCTTGTAGGAATGACAGAAACTATTTCCCCTTTCATTCTTTATTTCTTCAGGCGTTGGAAAAATTCTGCTCCCTACGCAAAAAGATTCAGTCCTTCCTTTTCAGAATGCTCTCAAAACCACTTCTAAACTCTGCTTGGGGAAATGTTACCTGCTTAAGTTGAAACTTCAGTTAAACGAGATAAAATATTTAAGATCCTCATCGCTGGTAGACCTGGTATTTATCTTGCAGGTAAGTTACTAATAGTCTACAGTCCTTAATTCCAGTGCCCACACTCCTCTCCCTTTATTGCCATGATTCCCAAGGTTCTATTTGTTTATTTTCCCTTGCAAAGCCTGAATTCCTACCTACCCTATGAATGAGCGGTACTGGGCTGTGTTTGATCAAAATGGAGATGTTTCACAAGAGTGAGGAAGCATTTTTCTGTGAGTTTTCAGCATCCTGTCTTCACTCCAGTAAGTTCTGATAGGTGCAAGGCCACATCTGAAGAATTTTGGTTAACTAGGGTAGTATTTCTAAGTTTCTATTAGCCATTCTGAACACATAAACATAAAACTGAAGCAGTTTAACTTAACTCCTAGAGTCTCAATTAAAAAATAATTCTTTTAAAATCTTTACATGCTTGCATGTCTGTATGAAGTACATTCTAAGTGAAAAGAATTGGAGTAGTTCTGAATGCATTTTTATGTGAGTGCATCTACATTATTTTTTCCTGGTTTCTGTCTTGTACATTTATTGACACAACATTGCTTTCTGTGAGTACACATAAATAATTTCACGTCCTTTCATTAAACTTCTTGAGTCTTTGAAATTTCACTACAAACTCAGCCTACCTATCTCCACCTCAGCAAACATAGTAACATTTTGATTACATTTTATAACAAAAAAAAAAAAAAAAACAAAAAACAAAAGGGAAAGAGAGGAACTAGAACAACAGAGAAAAGAAATGGTAAGAGATGCATTTTGCTTTCATTTGTAGGTGTTGATATGAACACCTGCAAGGAAAACATGAAATATCTATAAAATTTTCTGCAGAAAAGGATTAAAGCAAATGCATATTGGGGTAGGAATCTTAAAAGTGTGTGTGTATATATATATGTATATAAAACTATATACATATATGTTTAAAATATACCAATATACAAAATAGAACAAAAATGCATTTGAAAATAAACTCACAAAGTCATTTGCGACTTCAGAGGGCCCTCTGATTAAGGCACTTTCTTTTACATAAAAATGATAAAAATAGACATCCACAGTCTAGGGTCTGAAGTAATACACCATCACAACTTCACAGATTTCAGTATACATTTTTGTACTCAAAGTGGATGTGATAGATTACATTCCTTGTATAGTGCTACCCCTCTATTACATTTTAAATGAAAAATGACATACATAAAGACCTACATGAACTTTCTGCTGAAAACTTTATTAGTCTTTCCCGAAAAATGTATGCAATGCCATTGACTTGAACTAAGTTGATTACATTAATAATATGAAATTAAAAAGTCATTTGTCCTAAGATTTGCCTCATTCCTGTGTATGATCAAAACTGTGTCTCAAGAAAGCAAATAAGGTATGTGACCTTGTTACAATCTACTATACACAGTGGAATCAAAAGCTGACTACAAAATTAAACTTTCTTTTCTTCCCAAAAAGAATGTTGCTGTTGTTTTTTAATGAGTAGACCTTCAGTTACTTGTTTCCTTCATGACTGCAGGATCATACTCTTTTATTATTATTATTATTATGATTATTTTATTAAACTATAAATTCACTTCTACATTTTATTCATATATTACAGATGATTTTCTTATTAAAGCATTTTTCTCTTAAATTTTTGTTATTTCTTAGCTTCTAACTCTGTCAGTGTGCAGTGTAAATTTACAATGTATATCTTCCAGCTCCCTGAATAGGCGCTTACTGTGAGCTGTGTGAAGTGACTCATTCCAACAACAAAGTGTCAAAAGTTTGATCAGATACATACATTTTTAATGTGCTCCAAGATCTACTTTGCACAATGTTACCTTTTTTTCTGTCACAATAGAAGTTCTTAGTATAGAGAATGAAATTACTTTCTGTACTGAACCAAGATCAGTAGAGTTTTAAAACTCAGAAAATACCCTGTCTGTRTAAAGAGAGAAGCTTGCTTAATTGTGCCTTGACTCAGTTGCTGAGGGCATTTGAGTGTCATTTTTCAGTACCTCAAACATGAGAATAATACGAGATACATGTATTGTCAAGAGTAAATGTTTGTTATATTTATTTTGCTATGCTTATAAATAGTAAAGATATGAATAAGACATATATTTGATCAAGGAAGATAAAACTTTTTGCTCCAAGGCCATATTTTACTGGAGATAAAACACACAATGCCACACATTTGGCATGCTTTTTTATGTATTTATGGGTTAGTACTGGGAAAAGCTAAACTCAAAACTTCAGTGGCTTACTCAGTTGTAAGTAATACATCATTTAGTTATGATGTTAGACATTTCCCCTTTTAAAGGCATGAAATTATTTCAATGTTTTAGACACTGTTTAAAAAGATGTAAAAAGCTCTTCGGATGAAAAATGCAGTTCATGTTTTCTCCTAAAAAGTAAACTACAAACAACTCAGTGTTTGACAGGAGTTAGTCATCCAATCAATCAACACATCCTTCTGAATGTGCTTATTTGATTCCTTTGACAGTAGTAGAACGAATCAAGTCCATATACATATAATTAAAATTCCAATAATAGATGATTTCTCACTAAACAGAACAAAACCAAAACCAACCTTTTAGTTTATGTTGGATTTGTGTCATTTGTATCATCATTACGTTAGATTTGAAAAAAGTTGTCTTCCCCACATAATACTACAGCATCCCAAGAAGCCCTCATCAGAACTGTTCCATGTGTGATTAAAGTGCATGTGATTTGCATTGGTTTTACACCTTCTTCTCTTTTTCCTGCCTTTTGGAAATTCAGAGTTCAGGCCAGGACCATTCCACAATTAAAAAGGTTAAAGCATTTGTTTATTTTTCTCACTGATGCTTTCATTCCTTTTTATCCTTCTATTCAGAAAATAAAACAAAAAAGAAAATTCTTCATTGCCCAATATCAAGTATAAAGCAAAGGTCTTCTCCCTGCCAGAACTGTGACTTGGCAGCCTATTTTAGTTGCGTATTTATTGCATAAATTTATTCTTTAAACATTTCATAGAAAAGTTTCATTTGAAACTGAACAATCCAAAAATGTCAAAATCACTGCCTAGTTTTTAGCACTTGCTATTGAGTTAGAAAGATTTAGGTTGTATGTTAGTGAAGTGCTAATACTTCAGGTATTGCACTGCTTTGATTATTTCTTTGGTAACCCCAGTAGATACTACGCTGACTGACATTCCCAGTAAAGACTTGTGTTCTTGTGTTTAGTCATGATCAAATATGGTATGTCAGAACTGGTCAGTAAAACTGACCTTATATACAGACATTTTAGAACTGATGAAAATAGTAGTTATTGCAATGTTCTTTCTTTGGAGTACAAAAAAAAAATTCATTTAGTATATATATTTAGTATACTACTATATATATTTAGTATACTAGCTCTCATAAACCAAAAGTGTAGTTATGGAGGGTAAATAATTTTAAGTATCTGGGCATAAGAGATTTCTTACATTCATTGTAAAACGCATACATATCCCAGTTAAGGAGCAGGTTTTTACTGACTTAAAATCTAAGTGAGTCTGTAAAGTACACTTTTACTACACATATATACAGAGAGAGGTCTCACTATCTATAATGAGTGGTATATATTTAGTAAAAATATTTTGGAATCATTCATATTCTATATGTTGTATTAGAAGAAGGATGGATATCCCTCATACAAAAATATTTTATTTTTATTTTTGTATGTTGAAGAATTTGTTTCTATCACCTCCTAAGACTACGATATTGAATGCAGGGTGCAGCTTTATAGTCACATGACAGAATCAGCAGCACTGCCATCTTCAGAGGTCTGTTCTGTTGTGATATATCAGCAAGATCTGTTAGAATGACAATTGTATGTGTGTGTGTATCTGATATATGCACATAGATACACACACATAAAATATATATAAACATATATTATATATATAAAACACATAAACACACACATCTTTCTTTCATTAATTAATGCTACATGGAAAAAAACTGATGAAGGAGCTGACCTAATTGCCTAGACATAATTGCCAATGGTCATAGCTGTTACTGCAAAGGCCTTATGAGGACATGGAATAAATAGGATCTAATCTGAAATTTCCACAGTGTCTGACTGTTGCAAAAGAATGCTATTAGGTTCAATTATTCTCTAATAATAACTGCTATCTATTTTTCTCTTAACCTTAGTATTAAACAGGAATATTATAGACAGCCTTCTCAATATAACTAGTATCTGTGTTTTACAGATGGCTTTCAGAATTACCACAGCATTTCTGGGTCAGTGGTTGATTAGGCAGTGACTCCAGACATACAGAAATTTTTATGTACTGATCTCTCATTTTTCTGTGCAAAATTGTTAGTATCAAATAGTTCTCTAACTGATTATGAATGGTGACAGAGGACAGTAATTGAAGCATGATGTCACCATGAAAGGTGACAGATTTTCAGAAGTTAAAATAGATTTTTATTCAGGAATGCATTACATCAAGAAAATTGTCAGTATTTTAATGAAACTAAAAACATTTTTAACTACTCTGGCAGCTGTTCACATCTCAAAGTCCGGCAGACCTGCTAAGTATTCCCCAAACAATTAATTTCTCATGTTTAATAAAGACCAATCCTAAAGATTCTTTGAGGAAAAGTAAGTATGAGATTTTAGCATTGCTTTCTACATCTCTTATATCTCCCATTTTCTGTTCAAATTAGCACAGTTAAGATAACTTACAAATAAGTTATGCTTATCCATAGTATTTGTTTCCTCTCACCATCTATGATTTATAGACTATAAGAATTGCTTCTAGTTCCTCAGATAAGTAGCTGTTTAATCTTAATCAATAGCTGTTCTATTAATCAATACACTTTGAATATGACTTAGTGAAGTGAGGGAGAATTTTTGCTATGGTTCATAAGTGATTCTCTGTGTCCAAATAGAAACCTACAACCTGTATTAGAGTAATTCTAAGCATTTAAACAATTCATATTTTAAAGTATGGACTCAAATAAAATGACAAAAGTGTGAGCTTTAGGGCCCTAAAGGATTAGCTGTATGTCACTATCCAAATTTGCATCTTCAAACTCCCAAATAAGTATCTGCTTATGTTTTGGCTGGTAAAATTCCTGAAATTACCTGACTTTACAGCTCTGAGAAATTACTTGTCTTCTTCTTGCATAAGGTTTTTTTGAGTTCCCTTCCTTGTTTCAATTTCATGGGCCAGTAGGCCTTCTCTCTCAAAAACCTACTGCTTTGAGCTTTGCACAGTGGGAGGAAGTAGTAGTGATTTTCAATTGCCTTTCTGCTAAACAGGATTATGTAGGATATAGATCAGGTTAAAAAATACTATCTTGCCTACATTTACTCAAACCAACATTAAGCTGTCAACAATGTGTCTTAACAGTGACTATGAGAACAGTCTCCATAACGTGTTTAAACTGTTTGATTTTTTGTAGCATAATTAAGTATTTAACAGAGTAAGAAAGGACATAATACCCTCGCAGTTAGGGTACTCACCAGCTTGAGTTCACTGTCACTTCTGCGCCTAAAAAATATTTCATTTTTCTAAAGTTTAGGTATTGAACTAAAGTGAGAGTTCACTTTAAATAAAATTCTTTTACAAATGTAGAAGATAAGTTATCTAATGATCAAACTCAACATTTGTATTGCTTTATTCCACCTATCACTAAGTAGAAGTTCAAATTGCCATCTGATAGATGAATATAGGGAAAAAAAAAAAAAAAGAAAGGATTTGTATTCTCTTCCATTTCTCTTTCAGGTGTGCAGTTAAGAAGATACGTAGGTAAAAGCTAACTGTTTGCTAGGATTCTTACAAATTCTTGCATAAGCACTTAAAAGCATCCAACAAGCATGTTTCTCTTCTTCCATTTGAAGTCAATTGGTAAGCAGTGACATGCAAGACAGAAAATTTCTGTTTGATTTACTTTACAAAAACTGCATATTCCACTGGTTAGCTTAGCAAGCTCTTTTCAGTAACTGGATATTTTGCATGGACCCTGTAGAGGTGCTTTGACACCAAATGCAGCTACAGGTTCCACTGAGCAAAAAAAGTTAACTTTTGCAGCCATTGTGTGATTCTATGAATATAGATCAAGGTAAATATTAAATCTCATTTTGAGCTCTGAGAAATCTTCCATATTTATCAGAATGCTCATTTTTAACCAAAGAAAAGTCCAGGCAGAAATTAGGGAGTTTTAAAGTCGTGGTAAAGCTAAGACTTAAAGTTTTAGTTTCTCACTTGCATGTTCTGTCCAATAGGCCACTTTTTCTTTTCTAAACACTGGCTATTTTGGTTCTTGTTTGTTGTACCCTGCAAAAAAACTATCAAATTTATGTAAGCAATTTGGAAACTATCATTAGTGATAATGTAATTAGATATTAATAACAAATAGTTCCTTTTTTTATTATATATATCTATATATCTATATATCTATATATCCATATATCCATATATATATAAAGTGTGTATGTATATATGATTTTAAGAAACCACTGTTATATAGCATGAAGTACTGATGATATTAGAATAAGGACATAGCAGAGCAAGCAAACACTATGTCATAGCACATATCCCTGGAGGACAAACATGGAGGATCAAGGTGGTAAATATAAATACAAAGAATTATGTAACAGTCTACTGAAGTTGCTCATAATTGATACCATAAGCAGTAGTGTCTTTAGACACTTGTAAGATTGCCACAGAAACAAATAGTTGCATGGGTACAACTGCTTCAGAATCAGGCAATGCTGAGCTGAACAGTGAGGTCCTGAGAGGCTAATTCTGTAAGTATTATTACCATTAAAGTGAAATACACACATAAGAGTAGTGATTGACTTAGTTATGATGCCCTAGAGGCTAGGCTGTATCTTAGAGGCAATGTGGTACAGAACAAAACAGAGAACATGGGTGAAACTGTAACAGAGAAGGTACTCCCTCACTACAATACTGTTGGGTGTCATGTTGTATCAAACAATCATTTCATACTTTTTCTTAGGGTTCCTAAATTATATTCACTTTGGACACTGCATCTTATTCCTTGATTCATTGTCCTTGAACTTCACCTGACTCCAACTGAATCACTTTTTTAGTTCCGCTTAAATTCTGCACTCATTTCATGACAAACAGAGCCTTTTTCTTCCCTCTTAATAAGAGTATTTCTTGCATAACCTTTTTATACTGCCCTACATGAAAAAACAATGTTTGTTCATCTTTGCTGTTATCATCACTATAAAATAAAATATTTTTCCTTCTAAGACTTACCTCAAAATTACGTATCAGCAAGTCACACTTTCATTGTAAAGACACAGTATTTGCTATGCATTAAATATATATTGAATATTTTAACCAGTATTTTAGCATGCTAATGGTTAAGTTTCTTGCATGTCTTTCAGTTGTAAATCCATTCAGTATTACTGCTGGTGACATTTTAAACAGCACAGAGGCCCTGAAGTGTGGCTACTGAAAAAAGGCAAGATATGTTCTCTCACATTAATCTTAAAACACTGTTCTGTAAGAGAATGTTCTCTAGACATTTTATTTTCCATTAAGCTTGCTTTCAGACAGTCCTTTTAATCATTCAGTGTAACATGGCTTTCACTTCTAAAAGGTTCTTCTTCTTCTTTACAAGGCAAAATAAAGCAAACTGGCCTCTTGAACTGCTAAATATGAACTAATAATGACAGCTAAGTATGAGGGTTGTTTTTAGTGCATTTCAACCTTCCTGAATTTGGATAACTGCTTATTGTTTAGGGGTCAGCTCTCTACACATTCTGTCTACAGAATTATAGGTTCCTCTTTGCAACAACAACAGCTTTTTGCCAAATAAAATAAATTTTATAGTTAAAATGTATGCTTTATAATTTAAAATTAAATTTTAAAACAAAAGAAAAGCTAAGATATTTTCAAGGCAGACTGTAAACTTCATGTTGTGAGTTCCAAATAAATGTAATAAATATCACTATTTGAAATACGTAGAGGACAAGAAGACACATATCCACAAAGGCGCTTTAAAATCAAGCCAGACCTTTGTGTCTACATATTCCATTGATCACTAACTGTAAATTCTTCAGACTTTTGAACTTGAATTACAGATGTAGATTCTGAATAGACATAGATATCTCTTAGCATGAAAGACACTCCTGTAAATTTTATTTGAGATAGAAAATGAAACATTCTATTTTGCCTCCATCATGGCATATCTTTGCTTCTTGAGTTGCAATATGACTCTATGGGAATTGTAGCCCAGATACCTGTTCATCATTTTGAATTAGTCTTCATTTACAAACATGCTTGTTGACACTGACTATCATCACAGTACCTCATATCAAGAAGTCATATTTCACACACTGCATAAAAATGTTTTAGATTAATATAGAAGTAGAAAGCATCATATCACAGCTTGTCTTTAAAACGTGAGTCTTTCAGAAGGGTACACCCCAACTCATTAATTTTTCTTCACCTTAAACATTCATTATGTTTTACTGTAATGACCAGCTGGTTTTCAGTTTTCATATAACTACAAAGATCAATAGGGTAAGAATATTCTGCTGTTTTATGATGATTTGCTGGTAGAATACTGAATTCTGACCATAAGTAAAAAGCAGCCCCCAATGACTACAACAGGTACTGTAATGCAAAACTAATTAAAACTAAATTTAAAGGTAATTACAGAACAGTTAATGTTAAGGTCATATTTACAGACTGAATAAAACAAATTCAGTGCTAATTTGCATTCTATCACTTGCCAGGAGTGAACTCTCAAGTTATTGGTTCAAGTTCATAACTAGCTATTCTACATTGTTTCCTAGTAGGCTATCATGTTTAGAGTATTTACTGCATAAATAAATATATATACTACAACAGTGAAAGTTCAAAAAATTACAGCAAATTATTAATAAGTAAAATAACACTAAAGCAGCCAGAATACAAGCTCTCTCTTTTGCATGAATACTTGATAAATGCTGTGATATAGAAATGTTTAGATAAAACTGCTACTTTCAATACTAACAGGATTACTCCAAAATTGCTAGCATTATCTTATTTTTACCTTAGAATTCCAGAGACAAAATAAATTATTATCACTATGAAGTAGCAAAAGAAATAATACATAATCACTATCATCTACAGATCTTTTACTGGAACTCATAATACTTCCCTTTAAAATAATTAAAACTTACTTACTGGAATTATTAGAGCTAAATTGCCACATAATTGCAGTTGGTGATATGGAGATGCCATAAAGATATTGAGATAGCTGCTTTAAAGTTATGGTTCCCATGAGTAACAAATGTTCAAACTGCCTAGGGAAGACACATAAATTTCACCCCTCCCTTGGCCAGAGGAGAATGGCGGTATACAGTACTGATTACCAGCAAACATGTGCAGATTCCTTATACACATGCAAATGTTACATCTGAGAGCCATATGATCAAATCTTCTGTTCATTAAAAAGGAAAATGAGATCTGAAAGGAACATGGAGAGTTATAGTCTCTGAAGGTCCACCTTCACAATAAGCTTTTAAACTGCTTGTCTTTCCTCAGAATTTCACCTGAGAAATTTACCAAGCTTGAGGGAAAGCAGTCAAGCTGAAAAAGAACATTTAAGTAGACCAGATTATTTACAGAATTGCAGATCTCCAATATAGTGGAGTTTTGCTATATAAAACTAATAAAACTGTGGTTTTTTCTCTTACCATACAGATTAATTTGAAAAAGTTTTGAAATAAAAAAAAAATAAATTTAAGCTACTTCAACTAGTTAGCTTTATCTCAAAACATAATTCCAGATCTACACATCTACCATATCTCTTTGAAAGTGCTGTAGTAATGCGTTCATAAAACACACTTCTAGAGAATTTATTTTAATGAAAATTGTTCACAAGATCAAGCTGAATTAAGGGATTACTTCCGGTGCTTTTGAAAGACCTAGGCAGATATCCAATGTACTAGCATTTTAAATTTAAATTTAAAATTGCATTTTAATCTATGTAAATTAAGAATTTTATTAAAAATATTACTTGACACAAAGAGTTTTGTGCATATATCAGAAATTAAGGGCAGCATTGAAATTGTGTTTTCAACAATGAATAGAAAAAAAAAAAGGTTTGGGCAAAGTAGTGATTGAAATAGAAAATTTTTTGTCAAGTAAAGTTATGAACATAGCGAAGTGTCTTTCTAGTTTTGAGCAGGATGGAGAACATCTGCTTTGTCTATTTTTTTTTTTTTTTTCTGAAATTACCCTGCTTGGACAATTGGGACAGCATAGTGGTAGATAGGACACTCTAGGGGAAGCTTACATGTATGGAATTTTTACAAGACAGTACAGAAAYTTAAATATTTATGACTACTGAGAGAGATCAAAACCCTCTATAACACACCCATGCAGTGGGGGCACTAGTGCTGGATCTTTCTTATTTATTAGTTGACTGGTTTGATATATCCCAAGTCCTGCTTCTGACCTTAGGTTTATTCATTTTACCCTTCTGTTCTACAACTACAATTTTACAATTCTACAATTTATAACATGAAAATAATTATTTTTGTCTGGTTTTTTTAAATGCCATCAAGTATTCCTTAGACATATGCAAGTGCTAGAGCATTGCTATGATTTGCTATCCTTTGATATATAGTCATGTAAGAATGGGCTTAGAATATTTTATTTGCATCATAAAACTCTATAAGATTCAAAAACATAACTCTAATAATTACTGCAAAAGTTTTTATGAATATTTTAAAGTTGAAAACAAAGTTATACTTCTCATCCCTGGGGACTTGTAAAGGATTTTCACTCTAAATCTATTTTGGATAAATATTATAGAGCCATGTATTAAGGATTTGATCTTCTACACCTTTAAATAGGAAAGTTCATTTTATTTCTTCTATGTAAATTACAATTATTTCCAGTAGCTGGAAGTAACACTTTTGGATGAAGGATAATTATTTTTCCTTTCTAAGGCTAACCCTTTTTCCTTCAGACAATTCTTTCTTTAAAATCAGTGGTGTAGTTCACGTATTTGATAAAAGTGCTGTATTTTATGATTATAAATTTTCTGTAACATTGTTTTCTCAGATATTCATTGTCTATCTATATTTAACAGCTGGGAAGAATGTCCAGACACAGCTTTTTGAGGAGTAAGGAACTCTTAAAGGCTCATTAACGCTTAGTGGAAACCTGGCTTGATTTCTATGGGGGTTTTTTAATCATTGTACGTGACTCCTAAACTGGACAAAAGGTTGTATTTTTAAAATCCTTCTGTCCATCATTGACTTGTAAGATTTTAGTGATTTATGTTACAAAGATCTATGTGTACAAATCAACAGGACAGTAACATTTTTGTTAGTTTCAAGGAAGATTCTGATTATTTCTGAGAGTTGTCAGCATTTCCGGTTTTGGTATATATTATTCAATAAGCATTTATCTGAAGCAGTATGTTCTTTAAAAGTAAGGCTTACCACTAGTGGGTTTTTTTGTTTTGTTTTGTAGTAAGCTTAGCTCTAAATTCCCCAGACATAATCTTTACAACAGTCTGAAAGAGTATTTCAGCTTTGCAGTTCATACACCAAAAATGTGTATCCTAATTAATGACCTGCTCTAATTAAATATGATTCCTGACATGAGAACATTTCTGCCAGGTCAACTTAAATTTTCTGAGGAAAAGTCTTCATTGGAAAAAAAAAAAGTTGAAGGTATACAACCTTTTTTATTAGAAGACTTTTTTCCCTTTATTACGCTTTAATGTACATTTTGTCTTAAAAAGGGGTAGTTTCAATAGCCAAAATCATGTGGAATTGAGCAAGTGCTAATTTTATTGTGGTCTTTTAACTTTTAACATTTTTTATCAAATCTTTAGTAGCTTTACTGATTTCCACATAGGAGTTTCCAAAAATAGCTCATGGTAATGGCAAAAGTGTGTTTGCAATTGCTGTGTTTTTCACTAGCATCAATGAGAATGATTAGCTTCCAGCTAATACAAGGGCATGGGTGACACAGAAGGGTAACATTTTTCATTGGTAAATTCATATGTCCACTACAAAACAACAGCTTGTATTTCATTAGAGAAACCTAATGGATTATATTTAGGAATACTAATTAATATATGCCAACAAATGTTATTAGGATTCATACAAAATGGTCAGTGAAAAATAAGGCTTTTTTTTGTAAATAGTTAGAAGAGCTGACTGTGGGTGAGTTTATGTGTTGAGCCTGCAGGTTCTAGGCAACTTGCTGCTTTTGTATTATTCCAGCAGTTTACTTTTACTTTTTCATTGTGCCTCATTAAGAAAGCAAGCATACAAAAAATCTGACCTTCAAAGTCCTGCTGTACGTAAGATGTCCTCTAATTTCTGCATAATGGTCTGCCTCCCAGCAAAACTTTGAGGAAAACATTCTGATATTGGGCAAAACCAAGGAAAACTTTTGTGGTGTAACGAGATTAAAAGTATTTGTTCTAATTGATACCTTTTCTAAAATAATGATCACATTAAAAATCAGCAAGATATGTCATTATTTTGACATTGAAGAATGCTGCTATGTTTCCATTGCTGCTACTCAGTATGATAAATGCTTATTCAGTCTAAAAGAGGAAGATGTTTTATGCTAAATATGCGCTCCACTGTGGAGCAATCTTCTAAATTGTGTGCCTTTGTCTTGCAAGGTCCTTTCCTACCTACTCACTGATGTGAAATGGGCTTCATCTTCCGCTTGAACTACTTTTACGTAATAGTAGGCTACCTTAAAGAAAAAAAAAAATTAAAAAAGTTATTGGGTTAAATATCTCATAATAGATAAAATACATTGTTGGAAAAGTTTTCTTTCTTACAAACTGAGGAAATTTTAAAATTTGATTTTACTGCAAGATGTAAGTATCTCTCAGTACTGTAACACCCTATAACGTAGATTCATAAAAATAAAGAGAATAAATTTTTCTGCTCATGAACAACAGTTGAAACAGTCTGTAGTACTTCTAGAAAGTAACCAGACATTTGCATTGTGTCCATCCATTTCAATCATTGGTGTGTTCTGCGCACCTCTGCAGGGAGCTCTCATTTATTAGTCTAAATGGATTTGTTCTTCTCTACAGCAGGTTTATTCTTTTACAACAGAAAACACTGCCCAATGAAAATCTGGTGAATAATTGTCTTGGCATCAGCTCTACCTTCCTTATTCTCAAGTTATCCTCAGCACCCAGGTCACGCCTGGACTGCTTGCACTTAGTAACAGAGTGGAGGTTATGTACTTCTCCTTGATCTTGGCTGATCTCTTTCATGCTAATCCATCACAGTGCAAGCACAAGCACAATGACTGGAAAAATGTACTTAAGTACACCTAACGTTATGCTTTCCTTCCTAGGTAGAAAAATTTCTTAGCAGTTTTACTGTTAGTTGACTTGAGTATTTATGAGGGCTTAAAAACCTAAAAGGAATAAGCTCTGAGTTTAGAGCCTAAAATACACCTCATTTTCAGCTGTTCATGTGCATCATAAAGCATTGTTCCCTTTTTTTTTTTGTGTGTGTGTGTGCATGTGCATGTCATACCAATCATTTATTTGCATCCCATGATGGACTAAGTATATAATGTATATAAAGTAAATAAATGTGCAAGAACAATGATCTCTATCTTCAGTAGTCTTAAAAAACAAAATACCCAACAACATGAACATCAGCAGTAGCAGCAAAAATGTTAATAAAAAGACCAAAAAGTGTAAATATGCAAGGACACAGTGTCAGAAGAGGCACCCTAATTGGTTAGGCATTTTACTGATAGATATCTTAGTCCCCATTTCATCATTTCCATACTATACTTCTATACTATACTCTACTATACTTCTGTGTATTCTGTACTTTTGTTCATTTGTTTTTATATTAGTTCATAAATTACCAGAACCCTGAAATATGTTAATCAACAGATGATTCAGCTCAAAATATTTGTCCTAATGATTTCCCCTCTGCATGAACCGTGGAATTAAGTTTTTAATATTTATTTTCAATACCATATGCAGTTATCAGATATCTCTGACAGCCTGCTGCAATTATCATTCTTGTAAAGAACAAATAAATGGTTTTGCTAAGTGTTTAGTAATATAAATATCTTCTCACCATGCTTAGTGTTCCAGTAGGTTTTCCTGAAGTCTCTCATTTCATATTAAACCATGAGGACTACAATAGATATTGAAATAACTTACAACATAATCTTTATAAAATAATAATAATAATATATAACAATATAATAAATCCTTACTATTATATGATATTATATAATAATAATAATGTGCGTATTTTTCTCTTGCTTGTTTGGGAAGTAATATGGTAAGGGAGAAACCTCTTGAGAAAGAGAGTAAAGGCCTTCCCAACAGTAAAGGGTAGACAACACTCATTTTTTTCTAATCAAATCTCTTTCAACCACACAATACTATGTAACACATAGTAACCATTTTGAAAGACTGTTCTTCCTTCACAGAGATCCCCCTTAACTTACCTTAGTGAAAGAACTCCAGACATAAAGATTGTAATTCTGATTTACTTTAGTATCAAAAAATGCAAATCTAGGTTGACAGCAGATGAAGACTGTTCAGATCTGTCAAGGTCTCAGGCTTGACTTTTATTCTAAGTCACACAGTACTTTTTTTTTCTTTTTTTCCTCTCTCAAAGGAGCTTTCTAGGACTTTTTCAACTTGTGTCATTTTCTGTAAGAAGTGAAGTTGCTCATTTTACAGATATTTTCCCTCTTATTATGCATAGATAACACTACAAAACATTTTTATTTTTCTCCCTTCTTCTAGTACAGTAGCTTTTTATTTCTTAAAGTATTGAGCTCTTGAAATACTGAAAATGTCTCTGTGATATAGAGATAGCTAAGTCTCATTAATGTATACCTTCCAAAGGTAATGATACTTTGTTTACCACGTATCCATTGGCAGTCAGTAATTGTCTATTTTTATCAGTACTGAGACCTAACAGAATCACATATTCAACGYGGTAAGGATCTAGGTTTTTTATAAGAGTATCGACTTGATACCTATGGTATCTAAATGGTATCTATTTGAGAATGAGTATCTATTTGAAACAAACAGTTCCCACTTTTAGTAACTTTGTAAACATATCAGCCCAATTTTAATGTTAAAATTAAGGTCAAATTGTGGGTGATTTTTAAGCATTTTATTACCCTTCTCTTTTCTTATGTTATAAAATTAAAACATACAGTTTGACAAGTTTTTCTTTTAGCTAGGGGCAAAAAGATAAGAAGAGGAGAGGGAGAAAATTATACTTATCTTAGAAATTACGGAAAAGTCAACTCAGATTTTCCTGTTCATTTTTTTCAGAAGACTTTGGGGAGTCAAAGGAAGATTTAAAGTACTCTTAATACATTATGAAGGACTCATAAGATTTTATAAAGGGTTCTGCATAGCTCAGGTGGGAGGACAAACTCTGATATATATTACTTAAATCATGGAATATAAAGTAATTTTATTTCTATTATCTTGCCCAGATATTCACAGCACTTCTATTAAATTTGACAAAAATCAAACAACTAAATGCTAACAACTTATGAGACTGTTGAATCCATAAAGTACTTTTATAAAGTATTCATTTGTTAATAACATTACATTATTAATAAAAGTAGGCAAAGAAACTCCAAACCTTGCTAGTTTGACAGCTATTTAAGTATTTCTTCCTCTCAATTCTTATGACGTTACCATTTTGCCATTCAGTCTAGAGAGTGGTTCAGAAAAAAACACATCATGGCATAAATTTGCAATGAAATTTTCCTGTCCCTGCCACTGAATTAAAAAAAAAAAAAAATAAAAATGAACACACACTGAAAACAGCTAACAGAAATAACTTAGAATCTACCTGTATTGTAAGTAAGATTAAAACCAAGAATTTTATTCCCCGTAGCAACATGATCAATGCTTTCACATCTCAGCTTTTAGAATTTCTGCATTACATTCAAACGCTCAATTTTTTCTTAAAACTACTTGCAATTAACTTAAAGAATTATTCATACTAAGGCAAGGAGTAACAAATCTTTTAAGGGTACAGAATTGCCAGAAATGTTTTGCTGTTCATTTCTTGGCTAGCTGGAGGCTTACAACAGAATTAATGTCCACATTTTTGCATCAGTCTGTGGTTTTTAAACTAAAGAAAATCACAATAAACTTATGGTATTGGAAAGATAATCAGCTTTTTGGAAGCAGATTCTAAGTTACAAAACTGCTCTGTCCTCTGCATGGGTATAAATGGCATTTCATGCACAGCTACCAGATTAGCACACAGAATAGCTTCTCTACTTTTTACCTGAATTACAGTCCCAGTTTCAATTCTGGGAAATAAAACTAGCTGGATCTTCAAATCTCCAAAGAAATTTCAGCTGTTACTGATTATAACCTAATCACAAAATTTTCAAATACATCTTTGGTTGTGATTCATACAATTCATACCATGTTTAGGACAACTCTATGCTTAAATTATCCTTAAAACCTATATCTTGATATATTTTATTCACGTATCTTGGACAATTCAATATCCTGGAGGAACATGAAGAGTATGAACCTAATTCTGACTTCCTAAGTGTTTGAATCAAACTTTTTTATTATAAAAAAGGAGATTAAAAAGCTCATGGAAAGCAGAAAAATAATAAAAAAATGAAAGGATTGCATCTAAAACTGTAAAGCTGGTTTCTCCTAGATATACAGAAGATTCAAAGAAGATGACTACTGTTTATATAGAAGAGAAAATGTCAAAGACTGATGTTCAGCCTTCCACTTTGAAGCTTATTCAAACAAGGATGTTAACCAAGATAATATAAAAATACTTACTGCAGCTTAATCCAATTGAAACTGGATACTAAAAAGATCTCTCCTCTGCATCCACTGCTTCTGTTAATATAGCATCAAATTATGCTACTTTTAAATTAATTTGCATCCTGGGCTACGCTCTCCTGATATCTTAATGAGGCTCTGGCTTTCAAATTCCTCCAGCCACCTGTGAAACCTCTTTTGTGACCCAAATGAATTTGATCTATTGTTGATTTGCATAGTACTTCTTTTCAATGTCAAATACCACTGTCATCTCCAAAAAATTAAAATACTAGAAGTGTCAAAGTGTTAAATAATTGTATCCTTTTCTTTCAGTCTTGAAAACATTTATCTGAAAGCTTATCTATTTTTTTCAGCTATGTCAGTGATATAATAAAAGATATATTACTTCTTCGCACAAATCATGCCATTCTTGATGAAAAACCAACTATCCTGATGCTCTGTTTATTCATCAGCTTTACTGAACTGACACCGAGTTCCACCCCCATTAGCATGACAAGAAATATAAACAGCAAATTAATGTGACTAAAGGGAACTGCTCAAAACTTCAATCAAGCTATGTCATTTGAGTGCTGAGTGACATTTGGTTAGCTGTATTTTCCCTTTAATGAATTTCTGTATGTTGAGCTATTTGTGTGAGCTATCTGTTTGTGTGTCAACAATTCCAGCTATCATCACTGCTGTCACACAGGCTCATAGAATAGCTGGGTTTGGCTATCTCTGGAGATCATTTGGTCCAGCCTCCTGCTCAAACAGGGTCTGCTGGAGCAAACTGCCCAGGACCATGTCCAGCTGGACATAATAGTTAGGTTAAGAATCATAGCAAAGCACTAATAGTTGGTCTAAGTCTGCAACCACTTAATCACAGTGAGGTTTTTTTATAATTTCTTTCATTTGGGATAGAGTGAATTATGCTAATGCTAAGTACTTTGAAAGACCTCACTCATAATCTTAGAGGTTAGCTTCCCTGTGTTTATATTGTTGGATTTTTACTGCATTCTATACTTTCTATATATACTTACTATATAAGACTTATACTATGAACAAAGATGTATTTAGCTGCTGAAAGCACTTACTTATATAAAGAGGGGATTAATATATTTTAACATTCCTTTGCACAGTATTAGCAATGTAGAAATTAACAGAATCATTAATTTGACACTCTTTAAAAGTGAAAAATAATTAAACATTCTGTACTGTTTTACTAAGGACTTATTATAAATGATTAAGAATCTAATCTAATCAGCTAATGCTGTGAGTAATATACCTCATGAATGTCTTAAGCTGTATGTCAATATAATTGCTGAGTGTTTCTTGCTTTATTGATTTCACATCTCTTCTGCTATCTAAATTAAACTATGGTATTAACATAAATATCACACTTGAAAGATAATTTTTTATTATTTTATACAGTTTTATCATTTGGCACAGCTAAGCTCTGTCACCACACAAAGCGGCCTTTTTCAGTGACATAGGCAGTGCCTTGCTGGCTCCAGAATACCTGTCTGTCACATATGCAAAGATGTAATGAAGTATGCCTGCAGTTACCTGAATAGACATTTAAGTATGCATTAAATCCTACATCACATTCTGCTACATCCATTACGAATAGGCACATGTCAGATGCCACAATTCACAACTTGCAAGATGCCCATGAGGTGTCCAAAGTGGCATTCATGTAGCTGTGCTATAGTACAGTGGTAGACATGAACAAGATGACAATCCCTCCACTCAGCTGTATGCACAGCAGGAGCTGAAGGAAGGTTACCAGATATCAAGGCAAGCAGTGCACACATAACAGCATTCAGTGACCTTTATTTCTATTTAAGGTGTTGACTTAAAATTGTAGGAGTACCTTCAGATCCAGAAAATGTAGTCTACTTTTTTTTTTTAAATATGACAATTAACAACAATAATAAAAGCCCTAATGAGAGATGAGTTCTAACAACAATTCTTGATGTGCTCACATCCCTTGGACACATGCAAAGCGATGCATCTGACACAAAATTTTAAAGAGGGTCATTAGCTTCCTACTGCTCTTTTACGCAAAACTACCGCAATGTAACAGCATATCAACCAAATAATTCACTTTCAATCAGTATTCCTTAATTCCTACCATGATTTCCATCCTAGGTACGCTGAATTGCCATATTGCCACCTCACCTTCCAGGTGGCGAATAAAATAGCTATTGAATTGCTCTATGTCTGTAATTCTACTCACATAGTCTGCTGTAGTATTTTACAAGCTCCAGGTGCTGAATCTGGGAAGCTTAGAAACTTTTCTAGCTAAGTTCATATAACCCATATGGGGGATCACAGAGAGCCATTCTAGAGCTGCTCACTCTAATGTGGACAGCAAACACCAACACATATGCTGACAAAAACAGTGAATATATAGAAGGTGATCATCCTCAGACATACTCAGAGATTAAGTCTGATATATAATTCCCTAGAGATCACTTGGCAATTAACCAAATTTAATATGTAACATATAAAAATCAACAATGATCTAGAAAAATCAACAATGATTTTAGGCCTTTGTAAAACAGCTACATAAAAAAAACCCAAACAGTGTACATCCTTATCATGAGCATAACAACCTTATTATGATTGGCTCCTATCTTATATGAGAGTTGACAGAACTGTGTTTTGTTGACTAACCACTCACTACCATTGCAGCCAAATAATAAAATCAGCCAGAGATACATAAACTGTTTTTCTTTTCTTTCAGTATTGTATTTATAACTATGGGCATGGTGTGGAAACTAGAATAAAACCACATTGCTGTCAGTTTTCATGCTCTGTTATCCAAGCCATGAAAACTGATTTGGTATTTAAACAAGGATCTCTAAAATGTTAAGAATCATTCCTTTTGTGACAAATTGACTTTAATCTATTAATAATTCATTTTATCTGATTTTTAAATGTTTTTTAAGAAAATGTAAATCTCTGTCCATATAAAGGATGACACTGAGCTGGACTCAGATTGACACCCTCTGCCCAGACAATAACCCCACATTACAAAAAAAACTGCTAGTCAGAGAGAGATTTATCATGGAACACAATACGAAGCTACAGCTAATATACAACTGTTGTGCACCCACACCTTTTAAATCAGTATTTAAGGCTAACTCCCTTTCAATAAATTCAGTAGCCCTTGATACAAACAAATCCCTATTTATGTAATGAGTAGTTACTGGAAACTTTGACTATATTAGAAGTATTTGCTTTGAAAAAAGTTATCATTCCATCCCTGAAGACAGAGTTTCTACTCATTTTATTTGTCCTAATTAAAAAAAAAATCCAAAATTTCAAACAGCAAAAGCAGAGCAAATGGAAAATCAAAACTCCAATAAATATTTGATAAAAAGCAGAAACTCAAATTTCACAAGCGGAATTCGGACCAATCCCCAGTATCCCCACTAGGCTTGAGCCTACTCAAGCAACAGTGAAAGAACTCTTCCATCTGCACTGGTCTTCCTGAAGCTATAGAATACAATATATTGCTGACAATCATACATGATTTAATAGGAAATGGGGTTCAGCACTAGAATGGTTCCAATTATTTTGATTTAGTAAAGTTACAAAGATGATGATTATACCCTTTTCCTCTTTTAAAGACACCAATTGCTTACCTCTACTTTTTTTTTTCCTACTGGTTAGAAATAATAATTGGAAAAGACATTAAATCTTCATTATGTCAGCTGCCAAGGACGAGGTATGCTGATAATGATACCCAACGGTATATATGTTTTTGGTAGAATCAGTACTGAAACAGAGATGTTAGAACCTCTAAAATGAGTTTTTGAATGAGGCAGTTAGTTGGTCTGAAAGGAAATTTTAATATTCTTAATCACGATAATAGATGCTCCATTTATCAAAACTGAGAGAAGCTTCAGAATCCCAGTTGAAAGTAGGTAGCTGGCTGACATTTAAAGATAGTCGAGGTATCTAAAATGTTTTCTTCCCTAAAGCTTTCTCACTTCTTAGAAAATCAGAGTGATTCCCAAATGAGTCATTTCTCACTCCAGCTAAGTGGGTCTACCTTTCTCCCTGACACAGGCGTCCATAAACACCCCAAACTGTGCACATCTACCTGCTCTCAGTCGGGTTCAGTTGCCAGCTTGAAGTCTTGGGTCTAAACCTCAAAGATATTACTATGTGAAGCCCTGTTTACAACAAAGATCAGAATGTAAGCAATGAAACCAAAACAACTGGAGAATTTACAAACATTTGAATCCTAAAGCTCAGAACAAAACTTCTCAGAGCTACCATGATAGACAAAACATCCTCTATTCCTCACATTTATCATACAAAGATTGTCAAAAGAAGTTGAGAACCATATTTTTTTTCTCTTGAAAATCTCTTTCCAACATTAGGTTGGCGTAGCATTCAAGTTTCAGTCTCTTTTAGATTTTTGGTCAAGTTTCTAACAACAACAGCAAATCTAATGCTTTTTGCTATTTTAATCAGAATAGAATAAATTAATTAAAAAGAAATAAAGGGAAAAAAAATAATATGCCAAAACTTGTGGATTAGTTTGACTATTTGCATCAAATGGATAAAATTGTTAATTTTCCATGGTCCTCAGAAGTCCAGTGCTGACTTTTGCTGCCTCTGAAATAAATGGAATACTGGAAATAGATTTTTAAAGTATATAGACATATAGATAACAAATGTATAGGAAATACTGCTTATCCAAAGGAACAGTGTTCTAGTTTACTTCTTGGATTAATGGGATGTAGCCCAAATGGTTGATCTGAGGAACGTTTTATTCCAAAATACAAGAACAATAATTCAACAAACTTTGTAAGGAGATGGTCTATTTGAAATAACTAAAAAAAGAACAGAGATATATTTTGGTTAGTCACGGCAAAATGCTAGCCAAAATATTAATATATAGTAATGGTATATTATGCGATTAGTTTTTACAATTAGTTTTTATGATTAGTTTTTACAATTAAATTAAGTGGGAATATAACAAGTGAGGATATAAATTGTATAAATTGTATTTAAACACTCACTGTATTTACCAATACAGTTAAGTGATTTATGCCTAGCGGTCAATGATGATTTAACGCATTTATTGTATAGCCTTCTCATTAAAGGTCTGATGGTGACCTATGCTAGGCTTTTGCACAGAACACTAAGAAATATTTTTGCCACTGTAAAATCATTATCCCTTTAAAGGTAGAAAGGACTGAAGTCTTAGATCCATTCACTATCTGATGAATACAAGAACTAAGACAAGAGACCTAGCACTGAATGCAAAGCTGGCTGGAAAAAAAAACAGATGTAATTTACTGCTGTCTGAGGAATATGAGAAAAAAAGAGTATATTATACCCTGGTCAGAATTTAATCACAAATCAGAAGTTTGATAAAATTCAGTTGTCAAGAAATCTAATTCACATCAAAGGCCCAGTCGATTCACCCACACATTTTTTTTTCTGCCATTTCTCTAAAAAAAAAAAAAAAAAAAACATAAAAAAGATGCTAAGGATGCTAGCACTTAAGTTCATTTACTCATTTTACTTTATCAGCTTAATGACTGGATGCTGAAACATAATCAAACAGATGCTAAAACATGACTCCTTATCATTCTTCTTTAGCATAGGATAGAACCTATCAATAAGCAAAAGTGTCATATCTCTTTTATACTTCCCTGTTTCTGAATTTGGTTTTAATCTCCTGATTTAACCCTTCTTCCATTTCTCTACACCCCCCAACTACAGAGAGGAATTCCCACAGCTAAGCATTACAGTGGGGACATCACCCTTGATTCATCATCTGTGCTGCACATTGCTGTTCACATGACTTCAGCTGAATCCTCTACTTTTACTCCCTTTGATACCACAGTATCACAAGAAAATGGAAACTGCAAAACTACATGTTTGCAACTTCCTATGCGACATTTGTGTGTATACTGTTGGATGGTTTCTTTGAGGAATGTTGTAATTTACATAGAGGAATATCTTACAATAGGAGTGAAAAATGAACAGATACAAAGTGAAGACTGCCTTCAAAGAAATAAAAACAGAAGGAATAATTCATGAAAAAATATAAAACCAGGCTATTAACTTTCAGTCACTTCTCTTTTGCTCTGATTTTACTCTCTTTAAAAAGATAAATAACTAATAATAAACATGTGTAGGAGTTACCAAAGCTGTTTGTGTTTCTCTGATTTCTCTAGTTAATACTGTCTTTCTCAATGTGATGTTGTCACCGAAGCAAAACTTTGCACATGTACATCATGTACTTCATATCTATACTTTTGCTTAAATAGCAAGATGGCAAGCTTCTTGGGAGGAGTCCTTTTGCTCTTCTTTTCCAAAAACTCTTAATTTGTAGAATAACTCCTCAAGAAGCCTGTGAAATCTTCACTGCAAACAGTAAGTTAGACAACTATCAGGAAGGACTGATAAATTTGATCCTATCTTGGGCTAACTCTGAAATATACTTACAGTCCAGTGCTTTATATAAAATTTAGGTAGCTAAACATTGCTATGAATTTAATTCACAGCACTTTTATGTGATTTTACTTCCACCTCAAACAAAATAATTTTAAATATGGGTTTTATTTCTCTCAACATGAGAATAGGAAAGCTAAAGATTTTTGAAGGTAAATGTTACCAGGAAGAGAGTCACTGAAGAGCAGAAAACAAACTAAGCTCGAAGGGAGAAGAAGGAGGTGGCAAGTTTCACATTATGAAAGGATCATGACAACTGCTGATACAAAGTGACAACAAAGTCTACAGGAGTAGACTATGATCCCAAATATTTTTCAGAAGTACTGTAGGAAAATGCTTTAGCATAGCAGAGTTTGAATACCATGTTTTGAGTTTCAGAGCATTTGAGTGCTAGCCTCTAATTTCTAAATATAGCAGGAACTAAATCCTTCAAAGAGAAGTGCTACTTTCTCACAAATAATAGAAGAAAATAACAAATCTGGAGGACCTTGTCCTCCTTGAATTTTGTCTCTTTATTCTTTCCTTCATGACGAATTTCTTTGGAACTTTGTTTTTACTTGAAGTGCCTTGTGTCTTGGCAGATAAAGTATTTTAATAGATAGGAAGGACACAAAATAGCCAAGAAGTGACATTAGATCACTAAGTAGAAGCTACTCGGGGAGACAAATAGACTCAACAAACTTCTGAAAGAAGAAGAGACCCTCTAAGCTTGATATAATTTAAAAAACAGGAGCAATTTGAGTTTGACTTATCATGTAGTAAGGATGATATTACTTTCACTTCAACATGAGCTAATTCTCCCTTTGAACTCACAAAGGCAGAAGAGTATTTAAGAATATCTTTAAAATAATTGTTTTATACTAGAGGATTTGCTTCTTTAAATGAGAAGGTTAAGTACTGATTTCTATGTCCTTCTAATCTCAAAGATGCTTTGTGGTACATACAATGAGCCACATGAGGTGCATACAATATTATGAGAATATTCACCCAGCAAAGGCAAAAAAGCTATTACATTTCTTTGGCCCTTACTCAGAAGAACTCTTTTGTATATTGATGCGCTGCACATGAAGAAGAGTGAGAGGAAGTTAGTATTCCTTTCAAAGCAAATAGTATTATCCAAGTCCTTGATTAAAATATCCCAAATCTCAAGTTACATCTGCTGACAGAGCAAGAGACAAAAAATAAAACCAAGCTTCTAAAAAGGCAAATCTTATTATAAAACCTATCCCTAGGATGATATTTCTTTTTTTTTTCATTTTCAAAATGATCTCCTTATAGAAGAAATAATAAATATTGCACAATCTTTTTTCTCATTGCCATCTTAAGAGCCAAAAGAATAAAAGAATTCATGTTGATGAATCTATCTTTTTTAAATCTTTCCACACTCTGAGACTGCTGACATTTAAAAACCTATAACGCATTTTCCTCATTTCTCAAGAACTATGCAGTTGGATTAGTTACCGATCTGATCCAATTAGATTGGTAGGCAAGAAAACTTTATTTGGAGTCAAACAAATACATGATATGACAGTTCTCCTCTGTTTCCATTGTAACATTATTTCAAAAAGACAAAATTTAAAGAATAATTATTACTATTAGACTGATTCTTAGAACTGTTTCCTCATTTCTAATAACTCACTTGTGGACTTGTAAGTAATTTTAAAACATGAAATCAAATACATTAACGTTTAATGTAAGCTCTAAACACATAGCTAATCAGTACTGTCTGTAAGAAATATTACTTCTCCCATATGTAACAGAAAAAAATAACACATTCAACTTAAAGGTAGTAAAGAAAACATAAAAGGAAAATAATTTACTTACACAGGATTAGTAATTCATTTGCAATATGGAAATACGTTTATGTTTTTATTTGGGGAAGTGTTGATATTTTATCATCTAGCTGCAATTGTTCTAATTCCTATGTATATCTTAGCAATACATGGCATATATTCATATGGCAGTATGACTGCTGTCTAACCAGCAGAGCACATGAGTACTTAGACTATTACTAAAACAAATTTAATTACTTTTTCTCTCCTCTTTTACAATAAGATGTCAAATACATGAGTTTTAACCACTTTTCCCACTTGTACACTACTCATGATTTTAAGTAAGCAAATAAAGAATAAATGTTGAATTTATGTAGTGTTAGGCATTTATTTGTTTACCATTCACTGATAGAGCATGAAAATCTGAAACTGTTAATTCAACGGCCAGAAGTAGTCAGCAAGCAAAGAGCAAATGTTCTACTGAAAGGCAGTATTGACAGACTGAAAGACTGACAGATATTTTGTGAGGAGCCCTAGTGTTAAAGTTCAGAGATGTTTAATTGATCTTGTAATGTCAGTTAACAGCCTAGGTGAACATTCTCAACAATTGCATCCTCTCTCTATACGTATCACATAAGTAGATTTAACAATACAAACATTTTCAGTTCTTAACCTATCAGGAGTCTCAGTTAGAAGTGAGATGATTTAATAATTCAATTTAGAAAAATAAAAATATGATTTAATAACCTGCTCCAATCTTGAATAATTATATGTGACCAAGGTACTGTAAAGCTTCTCTTGTATTATCTCGGTTTTTTATTTTCACATGTACACATTTTCCACACTAGCAATTGACTGGAATAATTAGCTTTTTACACAGATAACAATGGTGTAGACATACTGACATCCTAGTCTGTCAAGAAGAATAATATTTGGAAAGATTAAAGCGAGTAAGCAATGTAATTAATCAAGAATAATCCAAATACAGGCTTTATATTTTTAAAAGATCATTCATACTTTTTAGGTAAAAGCACACTGTCATGAATCATTCTTACACTTATATGTCCACTAAGCATACACAAAAATATAAGGTTGAAGCAAGAACACTCTAACTGCTTTCCACATTCCTAACTGAATCTCCTCCTCATCCTGTATTCTTATATAATTCAAGGGTGATACTAAATCTTTTTATAGTATTCTTAGTACGTCCTGGAAATAGATCAATAAAAATTGAGATTTTCAACTCTGTTTAAGCGCTTCAGACATACTTGCTACAAATCTCCCAAGTAATGTATTTTTTAAAAGAGAAGCTAGCTTTTATAGGATAAGCTTTTCTCAAAGAGTACTGCTATTATCCAGGTAAAACCAGTAACTTTTACAGATGATAATAATACAGTGAAAATTCACAATACTAATAATTATTAATAATAATTAATATTTATATTGAAAGTATAAGAAGAAGAGCTATAATTTGAAATGTCACAAATACTCTAAAAGTGAGATTTCCATTTTAAATGAAGCATTTTCTTCCATTCTACCCATGTTCCTCAATCAAGGGTGTATTTATATTCCTTTTTAAGTACTCAGCATGAAAGCTTTGTGTGCCAGCTGATCAGCTGGTGGCTCTTTTAAATTGTTCTCACCAGTTTACATCATACAAGTATCTTGCCCCCAATGTTCAGCAAATGCTTCTTCAGTTCTTTTACATACAGGGTACTACTTAAAGGTAAATCTTGTAATTAAACTTGAACCAACATTTAAAACAAAGTGTTACCCGAGCAGAAGAAATGAGTATTTTATATTTCTTGACTTCTATCCTGGCAATGAGGATGTAAGGATCCACAGAGTACTGAATAAAATCTTTGTAAAGTCCACAGTGAAGCATTAATACTTACTAATCGAAGTGCATGGCATGAAAAAATTGCAAAAAACTTCTGGATGTTGAGTAAGAAAAAATATTTATTGCAGGTGACACCTCCTTTTTAGAGGTAGTAAGAAGATAAAAATGGGTTAGGGTAATTTCTTCTCATTTATGCATTTGTTTCCCATTTGCAGAGTTTGAAAGATGCACATTATTGAGAAAAGAGAATGAAAATAATTATTGATAAAACATTAAAAATGGTGGGAACTTGTGAACATTTGGTTTAGCTATCTGCTACATTATCTAATCTGCCAAAAACAACGGTGCCAGAGTTCCAGATGGCAGAGATGGTACCATAAATATAAAGCTGGCTTCACATTTTCCAACAGTGTAGCAACACCTCAGTTTTTTACACAGCAATGAGAAGAAAAGTCTCATTCTCTAATGACTCAAGATGTCACTGCTGCATCCCCTACAGCAATGCTGGCTTTTCTACGAACCCACACTTCAGTTAAGCCAGGGCTTGTTTAAGTAGCTCCCACTTGTTTAAGTAGCTGTCCCCTCTTCCAGCATCTGTGCAGTGCCATGTGAGAAGGAGAAGGGGAAGGCAGCAGAGGAAGCTCAAAGACCAGTCAAAGACCATGGCTCCCCTCATTCATGGGCTACAGAATGATACATTATGCCATGCTAAGTGACACCATGCACTTTCCCCACACTGCCAGTGCCAATTGTAGCTCTGAAACATGCACCTATTCACACTTGCTTTACTTTCTCCTTATTCTTCACACCAGAAAACAAGCATTATATTTTTGCTAATTCCTTCTTCTAGTAAGCTCAATGCTGCTAGCTTTATTAAAGTGAGCATTCTTAAAAGTTCATCATCAGGATCTGTTAATTCAATACTTATAGCTTGCTTTTTCAAAAAAGCAGCACATACAACCAGCTACATCCAAATCTGTTCATGGCTCTGCAAAATAGTTTATACAGCTCCTGCCTGTAGCCCTTCAGCTGAGGAAGTCTGAGAGTGCCCTGCAGCAGATGTGCTGGGAGTAGCAGCTAAGGTAAAAACTCCCAGAAATAATGCACAGAAATCATGGACAGCCTTAGTGATGCACAACTAGGCCTTTATAGTGTAAAAAAAGGGAATTCTGAGGGACACTGCAAACCTTTCCCAACAAAGAGATGTTCTGTTTTTAAGGGAGTTATTTTGTTGGTTTGGTTTGGTTGTGGCTTTTTTTTGGTTAAGCATTTTATCACTCCTGTTTCCTTTTATTTTCTTCCTCTTTTCATGCCTTTATATCAGTATCTATCTCTATAGATAGGTGAATTAATATACTACACTATAGATATATAACAGATACTGAATACATTATACCTAATTAATACAGTTAACACCTAATACCTAATTCATTATGAAGTAAGCAAATAATATTAGTAATATTTTAGCTTATAAATATCTTAATCATTTTAAATAATTTGTTACCAGCTTTATTATCTATTTGTAGCAGTATGAAAAATATGATTTCCATAAAACTTTCTATTTAACTTTTTCTAACATTGACCTTTTTGTTCAATTGAGAAAATTCAGCTAGGCAAAGAAGAATATATTAGACAAAAGACCTTATATTAATTAACTAACAAAACCATTAGCTGATGAATTTCTTAAAATCGTGAATGATTAATTACAACAATTAATCATCCATATACACATTTGGAAGATGTTAAAACTAAAAATTATTCTTTGCTTGAATAAAACGGTAATTTTCTGAGCTGCAAAGTAGAGACACCTTTTCTTAATTTGAATGCTGAGAAAATAGAAGGTTTAGCCATATTTTTATTTTGATCCAAATCCATGCTAAAACTAAAATGCATTTTGATATTAAGGGATGGAATACTTTACAAAATTAGTGTTACATATTTGAATTTTTATATTTATTATATTTGATTTAGACCATATTCATACAATATTAAGCTACTAAATTGCATCAGATTCCTGTCTCCTCCTTCAGCATTGTTCTGGGATGTTACAGCCTCTCCTTGAACACAGAATTCTTGTGCAGGTTACCAGTCTCATTTCAAAGGAACGGAAAGCAAAGGCAGCATAAATATAATCCATTTTATTTTGCACTGATATATATCTGGAGGTTTGTATATGCCTCCTTCCTACAGCTGACAAGTGCCGACTTCTGGCCAAGGAAAGGAGGAGGAAAATATTGATAGAGCTAGGGATAGGGAAAATATCCTAAATTAGTCGAGATCACTAAGTAGTGACTGCTGGCTTGCCCCATTACCTAGTTATAACCTAATAATCAATACTTAGTAACTGCACAGGTAGAATAGAGTCACATTGGAGTTTTCAGGACTGATATTCAATTACAGGTGTAATTTTATGAAGCAGTACCTTGTGAGAATGACCTTCTATATTACCTAATAGTTTTCGCCCATCAGTAAAATACCTCTTGTACTACTATTTATTTTTACTGAATGTTTTTAATATATTCTATTTTGAATTCAATTACATTTCAAGAATTTTGTGGATTTTGGATTGTGGATTTGTAATTAAACAAATGAAGCTGAAATCAACGAACACATCTGCTTTTTCAGTCTTAAAGTCCAAGCTATTTTTGGCTAAAGTAAATCTTAAATCTAATGATTTGATCATGTTTTGCTCTGTGAGTGATAAAATTTGAAAAGAAAAATAGAAATTTAAAAAGTAAAAATATGTGCATTTAAGTATGAAATGCTTTCCAGAGCATCTACTTTTATCAAGCTATTTTAGTCCATGTGCTTTTCAGGAAGCACCTGCCAAATGATTCATTATGCAAATGTTTACTATTATAGTTACGTTCTGAATTTATCTTAATTACGTTGCTTCTTTCCAAACTGATTACAAAAACCCATATGCTATCCATCTCTTTAATAGCTCTATAAATGTCACAAAAATGCTTTGCATTGATGGTGGTGATGTAGGCTTCATTCCACTCATTTTTCTTCCCATATTTTTTTTTCTTTCCCCTTTTATGTTCTGGAACAAGCTGTCAGTCAGCTTTCTCACTTAAAATCCTAACCTTCCTCAGTTCACAGAAAGATCCCACCTTCTGCTTCAGAGGGTGAGATGGAATTCAGTAGCACATAGTTTGTGGCTTTAGAGTGAATTTTTAGAACCGCACGAAGGCTCATTGCTGCCATGTGCCAGTATGCATAAACAGACTAACAGTCAGTAGCACTTCTGAAGATGAGTGGGAATTAGAAAGACGACAGGAAATGTGGTCAAGTTATTGTTTTACTCAAGCTTCCAAAATACAGAAACCTTAGAGAACGGCAAACTCTTCCCTCTCCTGAGTCTCCTACGGAAATTCCCCCACAGAAATAAGACAAGGGAATGAAAAATTGGGACATGCTGCGGCCTCAAGTATGGGGGTCTGCAGAGCCACGGACAAACTCAGGGTCATTGAAATGTAAAACTCCGGGTCGTTAGGACATTTTGAATTCATTGGATGAAGGTGTTTGGAGCTTGGTTGGAGGTTGCTCGGGGAGCTCGTGGTTCCCACATGAGTACCTTGTGGAGAGGGTGTGGGGGTGCTTTGTGAGCCCCTCATGGGAGGGGGCAGGGTTTGTTTGTACAAGAGTAAGCCACAGTGTGGCTTCGAGAAAGGTCTTTGTTTCACCATCTCAGGGACCCCTGCTCCTCAATACACCCACACTCAAGCATGTGGGGACACTGTATATAAATTCCCTTATCATTCATTCTGTGTGTAGTCATCTTACCATTACACATTTAAATGGCTAGTATTGTGGCTTATATCTCAATATCTCATATCTGATATAAAATGGCTTGTCTTAAAAACAATACGTTCTCTACTGCAGGTGAAAGCCAGAATTACTTCATTTAGGAAACTTGGAGAAATTACTGTGCCTGCTCTCACTTATATGGCAGTAATGCTGATTATTTTAAAAATTTGAAATAGTCCTAGAGGATGTAGCAAAAAAAACCCCGAACACATCAGTAAGGAAAAGAATTACACAGGGAGTACTATACAGTGTAAAGCTCTGCCATCTTACTGCCATTATAAATTGCTACTTGTTTACATAGCAATTGTAAAACATAAGCATGATGTAAGTCAAGGACTCTGAAAGCAAACACAGCTATGAGATCTTCTAAATGGTATATTCTTCGGTAACGATTTATGTTTGACAAGGTTCATGTACTGAATCCTGTTACTGGATTAGAGGAACTGGTTTAGTTTTGGCCCTGCATCGTCAGGTTGGTTATCTAAAATGTTCGGTCCTCAGAATCTTCTACATCAAACCTATAGTGCTGAATAATTAAACACACTGGTTAAATTAAGTGGATAATTATACCAAAGAGTTTCTATTATCAGAATAATATCAGTTTCTAATATCAGAATTGAGGAGGTTTTGGGTTTGTTGTGCAATGACGTATGACAGACCTGTATGAAAGTCATTCTATTTCCCATGCATTCAAATACACTATAAAGCTCCTTAATTTAAAGTAGAAACATATACACACACACAAAATCTGCTTACTTCTCACACAGGTATATCACAAGAGTGTCTGATTTAGGGTAAAAAAGTTAAATATTTCATATATTCTGCCTGCTCAGCACAGTTGTATAGAAATAGTACAGCTAAGATAACAGCGTCCAGTATGCAACTACCTGAAGGAATCAGAAGACACAATCTGCAGTTGCATACCCAGTCTGCAAACTGGTTATATCCAGCTGAAGAGGTGAAAACAGACCAGCACTGAAGAGACAACATCTCTCAGGACAACCCATTTTATGACCTATGAAAAGGTCCGCACCTTTAAATTAGCAGATGAGTCTTGTTCCACACATGTGCATATAAACACCAGCTCTAACACAGCAGAACCTGGGTGAAGAAACTTTCACTTTGATCCTGCCATCTGTAATTGAAAAGCTCGTAAGCCTGGCTTTCTTGACCTGGAGGCCAAACACCATCCAAAATTGTGGTAGTCAGAAACTACAATATAGTATAAGAGTTGCACCTAAGTCTCGAGCATCATGTTTCACTGATACTTGACTTTTCATAGACAACAACAATCTGCTAGCCATAAGTAAACATTTGTTTAAAGTTTTGAAATTTGCCTGGTGCCCCAGTGTCAGCATACACTCATGAAGTCAGTCTCCAATTCCCAACACTATCAGCTGTAATTCTGATGCTAAGAAGCAAATGATAAGTTTATGGGACTAAGTAATCAATAATAAGAATCTTATTTAATGATGAGTCTCTCTCCTTCTGAACTCAATGTTAGGACAYAAATTTCACTGTTATGATAATTATGGTCCTAATTTTTTAAGCTTTTTTTTTTGTTAAGTTTAATATATTTTCTGAATTATAGTAGAACTTACTGTCTTACTCATATGTATTTCATAGTATCTGATATTTTTGTTATAAGACATTCCAGTTAGAAAGAGTCAAACATTCAAACTAGCCACCTAATTGGTAAGAAAACCTTCTTTCATGAGTCCCTAAGCTGCTCAGAAGAATTCTCTCTGAAATAAAGGACTACAACTGCATGAGAAAGTGTACTAAAACTGCAAGGACCAAAGTGGGATAAAATACAAAAACGTGCTGTTTTTCCTAACTCAAATATGTACAGATTGCTCTAGGAATAATTCCTATAGTATATATTAGATTCAGAAAAATTAGTAGTCTTTTTATCTCTTTGATGATGGGCAGTAAGTCTCTTCTGTGTCATTATCTGAATTTTCTTCTTAAATTAAAGGCAAGCCTTAAAGAAGCAGCATGTACTCTAGTATAATTTCATGTTARCAAGAACTTTTTTGGTATTTTTTCTTGGAAAATAAGAGGCTGCTTAAAAATGTGTAATTTTCTCTGCACTATTATACCAATCTGTAAAAAATTCTAAGAATGATGACCTTTTCAGAGGGAACAGAATTACATTCTTCTTGTTCTTTTATAAAACAGATACTCATAATTCCTTATTAAAGGTCTATTTACAGAAAGATTGCTTTTTATTTAGCTTTAGCTATATTTCAGATATTTCTAAATTTCTGTTTATTCTCACTCTTTTCTGTTTAAGTGGGATAATAATTGCCAGCAAATTCCAGAAATAACCTCCTTAAACTCTATACAGTTCCAGGATGAAGGGAAACTCTATCTGACAATATTTATGACTTTTGATTCAGCATGGCAACTGGGAACAGATCAATGAAATTTAAACAGAAACATCAAATCAATGTGATGCAACCACTTATCAGCCACCCAAGGAAAAGGAAAACATGGTGCTACTTCTCAAGCAATCCAATATGCTTAACAATTTCAATGACTCACTATGATTAGAAAGAAAAGTAAAATTCCAGGTGCATAGCATTAACATGATATCCCTAAATCAAATGATATAGCGAAAAGAGTGGTAGCTTTGAAGAAAATGCACATGGAGTATTCCTTAAATACTCCATTAAATTCAGTGAGTTTATTTCATTCTTTTCCTGTTTTTACAGAATATGGAGATAAAAAATGATACGTTATAAAAACTCTGACTCTTTCATCTTCCAGTCTACTAGAGATCTTCCCTGAATATATCTGCTTTTGTCTATTTAGATAATTTTGCTGTTCCATTTAGTTATTTTTGTTACTTGAAATCCATAACTTACATTTACTGAAGCCTTTTAACTGAAGACTTTGTGTACAATTTTTCCTCACAGTAAAATATTAGCAGGTCTAATTAAAATAGCGACGTGTAAAAAGAGGTAACATACTGTTTTCCTTTTTAAGTACTGATCAAATTTTAGCCCACTAACAACATGTCATGAGAGTATGAACCAGGAGTAACCTGCTGTCAGGAAATAAAGCTCCTTCCTTCTCAGACCTGTGACTTCTGGCACCTTCTGAGTGCCAGAGAATCAGCAGAGATTCCTTCCTCACATGGCTGGGGCAAGGGGACTCGCAACTCTTACACAACTCTTATGTTCAGCCCTTATCATGCCTTCCCCAAGTAGAGCCGCAGCCCATGTGAACTCTGCGGTGCGCGGCAGCTGCAGAGGTCACACCAAAGGTCCCTGTCTGCATCTGCTGGGACTATACTGCACGACACAAAGCTCACCAGCAGAAGGACAGGTTGGCATCGGCATCACGAGTAAGCTTCCGCTCTGAAAGCATCTGCTTCCGCTAGGAGAGCAGATAGGGAACATGGTGGCATCAGCCTGCGCCTCTTCACTCCCCCAAATTTAAGCTAGACTACCAGCGTGCACTTCCTGGAGCAATCATTTGGAGCCTTGCGCTGAATTGAAACACAAGGATTGTTTTGATTTCAATTTCCAGGATCCAGATCCTGGATGAAGGGACTGGAGTTCTCCCTCAGCAAGTTTGCTGATGATACGAAACTGGGAGGAATAGCTGATAGCCCTGAGGGCTGTGCTGCCATCCAGAGGGACCTGGACAGACTGGACAACTGGGCGACGAGTAACCTCATGAAGTTCAACAAGGGCAAGTGTAGGGTCCTGCACCTCGGGAGGAATAACCCTAGACACGCCTACAGGCTGGAGACTGACCTCCTGGAGAGCAGTCCCGTAGAGAGGGACCTGGGCGTCATGGTGGACGACAAGTTGACCATGAGGCAGCACTGTGCCCTTGTGGCCAAGAAGGCCAATGGGATCTTGGGGTGCATMAAGAAGAGYGTCTCCAGCAGGTCGAGGGAGGTGATTATGCCCCTCTACTCAGCCCTGCTGAGGCCGCACCTCGAGTACTGCGTGCAGTTCTGGGCTCCCCARTGCAGGAAGGACATGAAACTGCTAGAGAGAGTCCAGCGCAGGGTTACGAAGATTATTAGGGGCCTGGAACATCTTCCCTATGAGCAAAGGCTGAGGGAGCTGGGCCTTTTCAACCTGCAGAAGAGAAGACTGAGAGGGGACCTGTTTAATATATATAAATATCTCAAGAGAAGGAGTGAGGAGGATGGGGCTGGCCTCTTCTCAGTGGTGGCCAGTGATAGAACTAGAGGAAATGGCCACAAATTGAGGCACCAAAAGTTCTACAGGAACTTGAGGAAGAATTTCTTAACAGTGAGGGTGACAGAGCCCTGGAACAGGCTGCCCAAAGAGGTTGTGGAGTCTCCGTCTCTGGAGATCTTCAAAACCCGCCTGGACATCACCCTGTGCTACATGCTCTAGGGGACCCTGCGTGTGCAGGGGGGTTGGACTAGATGACTTCTAGAGGTCCCTTCCAACCTTAAGCATTCTATGATTCTATGATTCTATGATCTTTGATAAAGGTATTAAAGACTGACTCCTACACTGACGCCTAGGGAACACCACTCCGTGACCTGTCGCCAACTGGATTTAACTGGATTTAACTCTCGGTCCTCCAATCAAGCCAGTTCTTCACCCAGAAAAGACTGCTGCTGTCTCAGCCATGACCTGCCAGCTTCTCCAGGAAAATGCAGAGGGAGAAATTTCAAAGGCCTTACTGAAGTGAGTAGACCATGTCCACAACCTTTCCATCATCCACTAGGCAGGTCATCTTGGCATAAAAGGAGATCAGGTTGGTGAGGCGGGACCTGCCTTTCATGAATCCATGTTGGCTGGGTCTGATCCCCTGGCTGTTGCACACATGCTGTGTCATAGCCCTCAAGATGATTTGCTCCATAAATTTCCCTGATTCCAAGGTCAGGCTGACAGATCCCCAGATCCTACATCCTACATCCAACCCTTCAGCTTGGTGAACACTTCTACCAGCCACTTCAGAATCCTCTGGTGGACCCCATCTGGCCCCAGAAACTTGTGTCTCCAAGTAGAGTAACAGGTCACTGACTGTTTCATTCTGGATTGTAGGGGGTTTATTTTGCATTSCGTAGGTGTCTTCCTGCTCAGAGAACCAAGTTCCTTGAGGATAAGTGTTAGTGTTAAAGACTGAGGCAAAGAAAGCATTAAGTACCTCATCCTCATCCCTGGTGACAATGTTCCCAGTCACAGACAGTAAAGGATGGAGATTCTCCTTGGCCCTCCTCTTCTTGTTAATKTATTCATAGAAACACTTTTTTTTGGTTTTTTTTTTTCAGCAGTGGCCAGACTGATTTCCATCCAAGCTTTTGCATTTCTAATTTCCTCCCTACATCCTGTAGCTAACTCTTCCTGAGTTTCCTGCCCCTTCTTCCAAAGGTGGTAAGCTCTCTTTTTTCCGAAGTCTCAGCAATAGTTCCTTGTTCAGCCAGGTTGCTATCTACATAGTTGTCCACATATATACATATAAATTAAATGTTGCATTACTGTTCATGTGCATGAACAGTAAATATTGGTAAAAAAATGTGACTACTGTTCATGTCCAAATACACATTTAAATAAGTCACAACAACATGGCATAATTGTGACCAAATTAATTTACATGAGCTTTTTAGCCTCCAGGTGAATCACTGATGTAGGCCTTCAGAGCTGATCTCATGTTATTCTGTCATTGACTTTAAGTCAAAATGATGAAAAATTCATGCAACTAGATATGTCTGAAATATCTACCATCTGACATCAAACTTTTTATGTTAATATTGTTATTACATCTGAACAGAAACTAAAATATATGCATGTTTTACTTTCAGATATGAAGCTATACAGCCTAAACCTACTTATTAATATTTCAGAAAGCCTGTAAGTTTGATGTATCTATCTGCTTCATTTATTTGTCTGAAAGGCTAGGCTGCCTCAGAACTAGCACAGCATAGTTATTCCAAGCAATTACCATTTTCTTTCCACTTAAATACCTGTAAAATAAATGTTAGGAAAGCTTGTTTGTTCTAATTAGSATTTTTAAATGAAAGAGGAATTATTGATGCACAGTATCACAGAAAGACAGCATCAGGAGGCTAATGAAAAAGTGATGAGGAGAAATGGGATGCAGTTAATAGCCGCTGCTGCTTTTATGCACATAATTTTAATCCAAGGCAAAGTTCCTCTATAAAATACAAACATCTGGCTTTCTGTGTCTAGGAAAAAGAATTAGTACATTGAAACTCAAGGAACAGACGTCAGACATTACTTATCTGAAGTAAACATGAAAGTCTTTTCAATGACAAGCTTGTTTCTTCCAGAGAAACAATCATATGGTGTAGCAAACTTTTCAAATATTGGTTCATAATAAATAACAATTCAAGGAGTGGGGGGTACCTTATTCTTTTGATCTTAGAAAACAAAAGGAATAAAACAAAAGAAATTAGACAACGGCATGACAATTAAAAAAGAAAAAAGAAAAAAATATTTACTTCTAACTCTATCTACTCTAGGTTTGCTAGTTCTACTGACTCTATTCAGCTTTACATTCCTTCTAGATGCTACCAAGGCAGGTGAGGCTAAGGAGCATTTAACTTCTATTTGGCACTTGGTGTCCTCCTGAGGATAAACAAGACTTTTATCAAAATCCTCTCATACTTTGCTCTCTACAAGTGTGTTATTCTGTTACTTCCGCTGTCCTCCTCACCCAGCTGTACCTCTTCCACCTAGAGGGGACGACGGTGTGGACCAGCCCCAGCTGTCTGGGACAGCGGGACTGGTGAGGGTCTCCCAGAACGTCACATCAGGTGGTGAGAGCAGGGGACGTGAATGTCAGCCAGCCCCAGAGTCACACACACGCACACACAATCGCGGCCTACCACGCACGCACACAAATACACAGAGATCACATGCAGGATGCTGGTGACAAATAGTCCAACTTTAATTGGAGGCGCACCTGCTTATATGTCTGCATGAGCTCCCGCAGAGGGCCCTGATTGGAGGAAGGAATGATCCGAGCCACTCTGTCCAATCTGGATTGGACAGAGGGCTGGGACCCTCTGATAGGACGTTTTGTATGGCAGGAGCAGGACGGGCTGTTACTGGCCAGGGCTCCTATTTTGCCCGGCAACTCCAGAAGAATCCTCTGGAGCCCTGGCCCCCACCTCACTGGGGTCACCCAGCGGGCAGGTTGACTAGCAGCCCGCCGGTAGCCATTTTGTGCAGGGTGCCCTATAACATAAAACTATTTACAAATATATACATTTAGGATGGCTGGCAGGATTTTTACCAAGCATCACTTCACAAATCACTGCAGAACCACCGTTCCTCAACAGTTACTATCAGCAAGGCAATCTGAACTGCTTGTACAAAAGCCAATCAAATTAAAGATACACATCACCAGGTAGATACAAATATATTTCAGAAACCTAGGACCCAGGAACAGGCATGAACGTCATTGATAATAAACACAAAAATGTGGATATATGTTGCTAAAAGCATAATTCTACCAAATCAGATCTTAGTCTTTTTATCTTCATACCATGTCAGCAGCTGCTGAAGATATAATTGAAGATATTATGAAGCTAATGTTATAATAMCATTATTAATAGAAGGGAAGAAAGCAGCTTTTTTTTGCTTCTTAAAACTACAACACATTCAGTGAAGCAGAGAATGGTAATGTGTAGAGACTAATGAAGTATACAAAATCTCTTTTCTCATGAGATCTTGACAGCTTGAGTAGTGCTTAAATCGATGATTATTTTCTCTGTCCCAATACATTGCATTTTACTTAAGCATATCATTATTCAGAGGAGCTCTCAATTTGTGGGTTCTTTTATTTTGCAGATAATTTACACTGAATTGAAAAAAAAGTTTTTTTTTTTTCCTCTACATCCTTCAAGTATTTTATCTTTGGACAATTACTGTTATTAAAATAATTTCTTTGCCCACTCCCTCCTTTTTGGCACGTATCAAGATGAAGTTATTTTAAATGGAGGGTCAAAATTTTTCTAGAGTAAGAGGATCAGAGAATAATCCAGCTTCTTTGAAATTATCAGCTTCAATTCCCCCTCTCAAAACAGGACTAACTTTGAAGTTAGAGCAGATTGCTCAGTACCTTATCTAGTTGAGAGCTGAGCATTTCCAAGGATTGAAATTTCTTTGTCCTTTTGATAATCTCTCCCTCTCCTTAATCACCATCATTATGATTCTTTTTTCCTCTAATATCTAGTCAGGTTTTTCTTTACTATAACTTGAATCTCCTCCAAGAAGAGTCTAGCACTGCCTTTCTTATAACCACTCGTTATAAGTAGTTGTAGACAGCAGAATGAGTCCCTCCTCATTTTTTTCCTGGCTACACAAATGCATTTCTTCCTGCCTCTCTTTGCATATACTGACTGCAGCTGCTTGACTTGCTTGGTGGTCCTCTTTTAGATTCCTCTCAGTTTGTCAGAACCCTTTTTGCACGGAAGAAGCCAAGCTGGACTCAAGTCACATTTTACTTTCTGCTTTCTCGTTACTCTGGGGTGCTTCTATCTAATAAGTGGGACAGAAAATATTTCAGACCATGACCAGTCCTGCCTTCTTTCTAACTCAGATATTTATGAGAATTCATTTGATATTAATATTTGAATTTATTTGATATTGATATTTAGTGATATTTGATAAATGTGTATATATAATATTTATTTATTGAGATACTTATTTGAGAATTTCTATTGAGATATTTGTGGTTTTTGAATTCATATATCATCTGACACCTTCTACTCCTTTTTTTTTTTATGGTAATAGACTTTTCATGGAAACACCCAAAAGACCAATAAAATCAGCAGCCCAAAGGAAGACTGATGATAATGAACCCTGCTCCTCTTAATATCATCACTCCTCTCACTGCACGCATGATAATGAAAGTCCCCTGTTAAGACATGTGGTGCAGAATATGTTCTTCAGAACAGAGATTAAAAATTTCATTGGATGGAATATGTAAAATGAACTTGCTTTCAAAGATATTCATAATCTCTTTTTCTAATACCTACACTTCCAAAATAGTTATTTTCATTGAGGAGAGTATTTTAATTCCTTCACTCCTTCTTAGCACACTTGGGTCTTCACTGAGTCTAGAACTATGTAGTGTGAGCTCTATAATTTTCTTCGGCTATATCTCACAGACTTGATGACTCGATATCCTACAACTCCTTAGTAGTAGAATTACCCACTCTTCAACCATCATTGCAGGGCATGGTCTTGAATTTTCTTCAGGGTAGGTACAATCACAAATCTCAGCTGAACAACCAAACACCAAAGATCTGTTTGTCAAAAGAGGTCTTACCTCTTATCAATGCAAGAGAACAGGAATTAAAGAAGTGCACTTAAAGAATTCATATCTAATAGATATCTCAGGTTACCTGGTGTACTTCAAGCTGTCTGTTAGCATAGGTAAAGCCACTCAAGTTTCTGTCCTTTGTCCCAGGTTTCCTGGGTGATTCTACCCAGGAATCATGAGGAGTGAAAACAAAAGTCATCTAAAGAAACTGAAGTTACTAACTCTTAAAAAATTAACAAACATTAAAAATTTCTCCGTCTTTTAATCTAATCTCTTTTCTGAAGTCTCTACTATTTCCTATTTCCTGACCCAGATCAGGAAAATGTTTGCTTTCTTTACTCATGCAGACCTATTTTCATATGAGTCCAACAAAATCAGATTGCCAGACAAGGCAAGGTCACTTTGCAGCTTGAATAGGAATGGCTTTGTAGACATGTATCTGTATGGCAGAGCAGTTACAGATCTGCTGTATGCATGTGCTATTTTTATGTCCACCCTACAAGATTCACTCTTTTATCCTCAGCAGCTTCTTCTTTACACTTTTTCCACACGTCCTAAATTACAGGATCATCCTCTATTAATAAACATAAATAAATGAAGAGGTGTCTTACAGCATTGCCTATTTCTGAGTTGTCACAAAATTCTGCAGCTGCATCAATTTCTTTGCGGTCTTTTAGTTTGCATTAGATGAATTCATTGCTCTTCTCAGACGACTACTAAGTAAAGCCCCCTACGACAGAGTTTGAGATTAACTATACTAGTAGAGAGCAAAGCTATTGCTGAAAGTCAAGTGACAAGTATATATAAACAATTCACTTAAAAATCTGGTTTTTTCATTATGAAAGTGTGCCTAAAAGTGTGCATAGCTCTGAATATTAAAACATTATATCCATATTCGCTTTTGCAAGTTACTTAACTTTCTCCTGTTCAAAAGTTGTCTCATTAAAAAAAAAAAAAATCAAATACCAAAGTGCCAGTAGACCATCTTGTTACATTAGGATTATTTTTCAAGTAGCTTTATTAATAATTCTTGCCCTTAGATGTACCTACACTTTACTTTCAAGGGACATTAAAAAATTAAGATTTAACTCCCTGAATATAGTCTGTGTTAGACAGCATATGGTGGCTGGAAGCCGTTATTTCAATATTAATTTACATTTTGCCAAGTCTTACGAACCAGAAACAGTCAGGTATATACTTTTTTTTGTTATTTATATTCCCTTTGTGCATTTAGTGCATTTATTATGCAAATTACATTCTGATTAAGAGTATTTCATTTTATAATTGAAAGAAGTATAATTAACATTCAGACTGCTATGTTCAGTTATGAATGGCTCACAATGACTAGCTAGAAGGCATTATTATTTGAATTTATATTCTGTTTAACCTTTTAAATGTAATATTCACAGCCCTTTACAATTACTCCTGTAAAAACTGAAAACAAGACAACCTGAATTTCTGTAAAATTTCTGTGTGAAGGCATATCTGATCTTAATATATAAAATTCCCAGATTCCCAACAGTACTGAGATAGAAAGCATTTTTTTTTTCCAGTCCAGAAAAGATGAAAGTCAAGGAACAGCAGAAGGTACAGGAGAAATAAATAGAAGTCTTAACTGGTCCCGAGAATCCTTGGTTCAAAAACAGGGCAAAAAGGAAGTAATCATTTTTCTATTTGAAGTTACAAGAAAAAAGGTGAAATGAAAAACATTACACAAAGTTCAGAATATGGCAGCACAAACAAATTCTTACCTGTTAACTTTTTGATACTATATAATCATTTATATTTCCTGCACAATAATTTGCTATGATATTTGAAGAACAGTCAGATAACAATTTGAATCTATCGTAGTTATTATGTGACTGGTTGATATTTAATAAATTCATACTGCTATGCAGTAACATCTTCATATGCCCATATGCTAACATAGCAGCTACTAAAGCTGCTTCATTAGAGTTTATTAACGATTAGACTCACTGAATATTCCAGCTCTCTCAACTCATTTTCGCCTTTGGACCTCAGCTTGAAAAAGGATGTCTCTTCTCATGTTGTTAGTGCATAAATGTCCACTGAAAACTAAAACACTAGTATCTGATATATGGATCTCCAAGACACAAGAGGGCAGAGGAGAAGGTCTTTTGTTACATGAAAAAAGACCTTAATGTGGTACGCTGAATGTGATATTATGAATTTAACTATCATGAGCTATACCGGYTGCATTATAATCAAACACTTTTTCTTAAGACTTTTTAAGTTGTCAATCTATAGCTGATTTTATAATACATCATGTACTGCAGTCTAAAAAAGTATGGAGTTTAGCAACAGAGGTACTATATTATGAAAATTGTTTATAGTAAAATTTTAGGGCTGCTATGTCAGCAATACACCTGCCATGTACAAAAATGCCACCATGGGATTTTAAACAAGTGCTCATTGTAAAAATGTGTAATTTTATAAGAAAAAAAGAATTGGAAATTTTATTAGAGTAGGATTCAATGTTTCAACCTTAAAGAAGTGTACTTTAAATGTCTGGTCAACAAAAATAAAAACAATACTTCTCAAAGCAAAAAATGGCTTAATGCATAAGTCACAGCCACTTTGATTTGTTATTTCAGTCTGACTAGTAAGCATCTTCCTTTTTCCCTTGTTTTTAATAACTCAAAGTATATAACTTATCCTGTCTTTAGCTGCTGTAGTAATATAAAAAGGATTACAGTTTTTCTTATGTATTTTCAGCAGTGTTATTTCTGACTCCTTACACATTCCATAAAACAAATGTTGATTTCTGACCTACCTGCGCCCTCTAAGAAGGTCTGGCCAATAGATTTTAAAAGAGCGTTTGAATGTTTCACATAACAAAAAAAGATTTCCTGAGAGCAGCTGCTTTTCATAACTAGAAAGAAAGATTTCTAAATAATTTTCTGGTGTAAAAACTTGATTACAGAAAAAGATTGGTGTTGCAAGTAGTAACACATTTATGCAAGGCATTCTGAAGGTATGCTATATTTTTTGAAATAAAATTCATGAACTCTGTATATCTTCTTCCTCCCTTCTTCTCTTTCCTACTAAATGTAAGTCAATAAACTAAATTGAAAATTTCCCCAAAGTTCTACACTGTGGTTACATACATTAAGTAAGTATCTGACATAATATAGAGTAAGTATCAAATGGTTATCTCCTTATTTTTATTTTTTGGTGGGCCAGCAAAGAACTGGAAATGTATATTGACTGAGGATAGAGGGTAACATATAATCTATAAAGTTTCATGTATGTCACAGGCTTTACAATTAATTGAGAAAATGCACACATTACATTTTGTTTCTTTGTTGTTTACAGGAGGATGATATAGCATGCGGTTGCTCTTATCAGGAAAATTGAGTGCAAGGATTGCCAATTGGTAATTGTGCGTCTTCATTTTTGGCTTTATAGTAACAGAGTAACAGCAAAGTAAAAAGTCTGGACAATGTAGTTTGGTATTCTAACATTGCTGCTAGGATAGCTCCACAAATTAACAGCCATTTTAGGGTCTGTCTTTGTTGGTGCCAAGTAAAGCAAAACTCAAAATAAGCTCAATATGGGCATTTTCTACCCTCCACATTGCTACTGGAGGAGCATCCTTCCACAGCCAAAGAATGCAGTGTATTTATTTTCCTATTTGGAGGTTCAAGGGAATGCTTTCTGTTCAGTTTCATATGAGTCTGAAGCAACAGCCAGTAACGAGGTAACAAGGATCACAGACAAGGAAAGACGTGAAGCTCCTCRGAGCTGCTGCCTTGAGCAAGTGGGTGGCAGAAGCTGTCATTAAGTCAAGCACAGATAAGGCAGTCCTAGTAAGTAATAAGATATAGTGAAACCAGATCATGAAATTGGTGTGATTTTGACAGAAATGGACCAAGGTATCTCTAGGCAGGTTTGGCTATACAGCTTATTATGAGTTTCCTCTGAATACTATTAGTAATTTTCCAAAAACACTGAAATTATTTTGACAGTCACATCACCTCTAAAAAAAAGTGTCAAAACCAGCTCCACTCAAGTATTTCCAATTATAGTAAGTTTGACTTAATTGTGACACACACACAAAAATGAACAGCACTGTGACAATACAGCAAATGACTAGATGTATATAAAAATAYTATTTTCACTAAAGTAAATGGTCTTTATCTGGCAAAAATAAGATTTATCTAGTGATAGGTATGCATAGTATGTGTCCAAAAGCTGAAAGATAGTGCTCCTATAGAACAGTTTCATAATGTTTTATCTCATATAAAAATTGTTCTAATTTCAAATAGGTGSCTTTCCCTACAGCTACACATAGCGGTGAGCCCTTTCCCCAAAAAGATATTAGGGAGAACCCRGGGATTCCCAAAAGCCCAGCGCCAAACCCCAGCGCCCGGTCTCACCCGAATCCTAGCTAGCTCCTTGGCAGAAACATGCCCCGGGCGGGTCACCGAACTCTCAACTCCGCCTCCGATGGTCCCAGGGCAGAGGGTAAGTTAGTGGAGGGCCCCCACACCCACGGAATGCCTGTCCCACCGAGGCAAGACACGCACGCACGTGGGGGTGCAAAGTGGGAACCTTTATTATGGAACGTACATTCCTTTTATATCAGTCTCAACAGGGCACAAACTCTAAGGATCATTGGGTAAGGAAAAGTTTCTCAGGGATGTGATTGGGTAATGGGAGGGTTCAACAAATGACTGACAGGGGCACGTGCGGGGGAAGATTCGGGAGGGTTCAGGAACATTCTACAACACAAGTGTAATGAACAAAACAGNAGGAACATTCTACAACACAAGTGTAATGAACAAAACAGGTCTCAACAATTAACATTACAAATACAACAAATAAATGTAACAAATCAATACACACATAAATGGGGGCTCATCTTGAGCACACGCGTMAGGGTGCAGGCCTAAAATGGCCTGCAACATATCCCCCTCTTTACTTGTGCTCAAGATGAGCTCTCTTGTTTTCATTCCCAATTCCTATAACTTGAAATTCAAGTAAGTACCAGTAATCAAGACCTAATAAAGTTAGTAACTCAACGTCTACCCCAGTGAATTCCCATGACCTAGGGTTGAACGACAAACAGGAAATAGGGTAACTTCAAAAATTGTAAATGCAGACAGTCGAGGAGAAAAACACAATTATAATCCGGAATAAAACTCATTGATAAAACCCAACAGAAACCCTAGCGACCCTCAATTACAGAAGGTAAACACAATCATCTGAATAGGCATACGACAGACAAGGCACGGGCGTTTCATCCTCTTTAGTTTCCAGGCACAGGCGAAGCAGSACACCAGGTGCCCGATTCTATTGTGCACAATACAGCCCGTTCTAGGCTGGCTTAGACAGACGATGCACAGCTCGGCCCTTAGGATAGATAATGCCGGCTCTTCCCCATCATCTCCAGCCTGTAAAACTTCCCCCCCCCGGGTYCTTGACACCCTGTGGAGTACTGCCCACTTTATTGGGGGGCCAATAGATGGGTGCATAGTAATCTTCACCGGACGATTCTTGATCTTCGTTACTGGAATCGCAGTCTTCTGAAGAATATAACTCGCCTTCGGATTCCGTATCAGTYGAATCGATGTCTGCCTCRATCTGTACCTCTTCCTCTTCTGAGACAAATTCCTCCAAGACCTCGGCAGACCTAAACCCTTGGGCGACTGGCATAAGGTTCTCAGAAAACATTTCCGATAAACTCTGCCAATCTGTAATTAGAAAACTCGGCATCCCAAATAATTTTCTCAAGAGGTTATCCCTACAGTATACAATATGATAGAACCTTTTATCATACAATTCCTTGGAAACAATATGTTTGCCAAGATAAAGCAATAGCTCGCTTACGGTAAAACTGCTCCCCATAGCGCCTGCCAATCTTAACAGCATGGATAGCAATGGTTTAGGCGCAAACACAGGTTTCGGTTTCTCTACATCAGTACGCGAATCACTGATGAGATCATTTGACAGCCCACTTTTCGTCCTCTCTCCGTTTCATGGACTGTTTACCAAACCTGACAATGGATCATTAAGCTCAAGGGCCTGATCAAGCATTTTACCTTTTGTCGTCATATTTATGTAACACAGGTCAAACACGTTGCACTTATAATATTGTTTTACTACCGCAATGATGTCAGACCCTTTGAATCCCTCCTTTAGATCAACAGATTCTGCCAAGCAATCGACACCTTTTATTCCTAGAATTGTACCATCCTCCTCACTGGACACAGCGTTGGCGAGATTTATGCTAATCATATGACCTGAGCCCTTAATATCTCTATACTGTTCCTCGGTGCTTCCTACTACCTTAGACTGCCTTAAAAACTGTTCTGCRATATTCTCTTTAGCCAATCTGGACCCAATACTTCTCYCTCTTGTGACACCTTGGCATAAACTATTATCTCTGATTCCTACCCCTTGGATACCAACTCCTTCTATTGAACATTTAGAAGCTACTTTTGTGCCATCTGTCGCCTTCTGCGCCGGAGTTAGCAGTACGTTCATTAACACCCRAAGATCGTCTGGTGTTAAAAAGCAACTCATGAAGATGTAATTCACCATTTGAAGTACTGCCTCACTCTTAAGCCCCGAATCTTTGATTAATGTTCTTAATTGAGTTAGTAGTTTCCAATCAAAAGGTTGGAACCTGCCTCTTAATTGGTTATCRGAGCCACAATCAAATACTACAGGGAGAGATAAGTTGGTAATATGAGTGGCTAGGTCGAATTCATCACTCTCAAGTTTTGTAATATCATCCTTAGTATGTCGTTTTATTGATTCCCTTTGAAGGGAATCGTCATGACTATGTGAGGACATTTCCCCTTTRAGAGAATTCTGAGCAAGCCCCACCCTGGGAACCGCAAGAGGTTCAGGCCGCAGTGTGCGGCTAGACCTCCCCGCCACCATGGGGCCAGGCCAAGGGGCAGCACCTCCTGTGATGGGAGGAGCTGYTCCCTGGGTCTGATGACCGCCCTCCTCCCACCAGAGCTCTACCCTGCCCCCTTGATTCTCATTGGGCGGCGGGGGAGGAGCCGAGGGGGTARTCCCCGCTAAGCAAGATGGCGTCGCCGCCATTGTGCTCCCRATGGTCGTCCTGCGAGGATCTCCGCTCTCGTGGTCTTCATAAGATGGCGGATCTGTCCCCGGCGTCGGAGTCTTAGGGTCGAGCACAACCTGCTGACTCCGCGATGGTGTGACGGTTATGCTCCTTCCCCATATATTTTCTGCAGACTATGCCTGCTAATACCAACTTAGCAGAAAGAGAAGAGAAAAAAAAAATGAGCAACCGCTTGCGCTTGCAAGGCCAAACAGATGCCACCTGTGGATAACGAAGGGAGAAATCTATCTGTTTTGGAGAAAAGAGAGGGTCTATCTGCTGTCTAACGAAGGGAGGAATCCGTCTACTGTCTGCAATAAGTGTAAACTTGCGGATAACGAACTTATTTGCTTCCTGAGGCTGGTTTGGACCGGTCTTGTTTTTGCGAAGTGGACTGTCACCCCAACTGCGCATGCGGGAGCAGAAAGGATCGGAAGTTTAGTAGGAGAAAGGTGTCTTTTTACGTCAAAACGACCCCCGGAGACCACCACCCAAAACCAGTGCGCAGGCGCCAAGAGGCGGAGACTAATTTGAATAGGAAGCGGGAAAAGAAAATGAATATGTATTAGTATGACTATGAGTCAATCATCTTATCCCATAAATATGGACAGCCCGATGAGCCCCTTTGGAGCTCTCCTTGCATAGCAGCGGGCTGCATGCTGGGATCTCCCCTTGAGCAGGGACGCCTCTCGAGATTCCTCCCCRGGGATAAGAGATCTTTTGCACGACAGACTTGTGGTAAGCAAACTTTGCGCACTTCTGTTAGAATCGATCGAGAATAAAGGAGAGCCTTCTTAACCGAAGGGCTCGCCTGCCAGGAACGAAGCCTTYCTWACGGAGGGTCTGGCATAKAGGATAAGGAGAGCCTCCTTAACCGGAGGGCTCGCCTGCCAGGAACGAAGCCTTCCTAATGAAGGGTCTGGCGTATAGAATAAGTATAAGGAGGAGAGCCTCCTTAACCAGAGGGCTCGCCTGCCAGGGAAGAAGCCTTCCTAACGGAGGTCTGGCGAGTGAGGAGGAGAAGTCTCCTTCACAAAAAGGATCAATTATAAGAAATGCCTTTCTACAGCAGAATAGTTTGAACTATAACACGTTCCCTATAGCATGCTATTTTCTTCTCTCCTTCTCTCTCCTTTTGTGCTCATTTTTATTCTGTAACTGTATTATGTAACTAAAATCCCTTAGATAAAAACCGTTGACCAGGTCTGGGACTAAGATCGGATCCGTCCGATCTGAACCTCGTGACCCAACGGGAGGGCTTTCCAAATACTTCTGAACCTCCATACGGTAAATAATCGAAAGTGCCCTTGCCATACCTCGCGAAATCATTGTTCTATCAATAAATCTATCATTATCAATTTCACCCGAGTGAAGTGCATTTTGTCGCTCACTCCCTCACCGCTTGTTCCGTGACAGATGGCGGTGGAACAAGCCTGCCGGTGACCGTTTGCCATCCACCGAGAGCGGGACGGAAAAYGATTTTATCTTTGGGCAGGTTTGCACTAAGCCCCATACCATCACTTTGAACATATGCCACGATATCACAGTTTTTTAACAAACRAGCTMTAATTAAACAGCTAGCCGCTCTTCCTCGATTGTGAAGCTGGTCAAGCCAGGAGCCCTTATTCTTTTTCAAGAACTCCTGCTGCCAGTTTCTCCACAAACGGTGGTCGAGCAAGCTCTGTCCTTCCTGTAACAGCCCTTTTTTGACCATCTTTTTTATTATTGATTTTGTCTCTGTCCACTCAACCTGATTCCCAGATAAARCAGATCGCAGCTGCTCTAATTCCAGGGGTTGAGAGAACTGAGATACACAACCACCCATTTTAATCAATTTACAAACGAACAATTATCAAAATAGAGTACAGACAAAATCCACTTGCAGGTAAGTAACACACACAATTATTCACAATATATATACAGATCAATATTACACAGGTAAGTATTAGCGCTTATTCTACAAACAGATAATACATACAAATATATACAAATATACAAGCAATAAAGGTTCGGTAATCTCGCAAAAAGCAAGCCGAAAACCTAATGGTACACAAGTACCCCCACAGTCGAGGCTCGGCCYGCAACAGACGGATCAAGCCCAGTGAGGCAGGTACTATTCTTTTCCCCCCACCACGCTCTCGACTGCTCACACTACCTGCCGCTTTAAGATGATAAGCGGTGCAGCGGCCAGTTTCTACAACGAAACCCCGATGCCACGTGGTCCCTAGCTACAACGCGGGACCTCTTRAGRACCTYAGACAATGTAGRTCCCCCTCCCTAAACAACTTTTAACTAACAAAAGCTGCAGGAGTGGTCTTGCCACCTCCCGGACAAAACCCTCAAAATAAATTCGCTCCCTCACCCCTCAATAGTAATTAAAAGGTAAGGAACTGAAATAAATTCCCCAAAAACCTTCTCCCCCAACCCGGAATTAGGGTAGAAAGCCGACCCCAAGCCCTTATTCCCCAATCTTCCAAATTAAAGAATAAAGTTAGGGTCTAGGGGTTGCTCCTCATAGGGAACAGTCCACTTCCTTTTCCCCCCCCAAAGGAAAGAACAGAAAACTCCACCAACTAAAATACCCTCCAGACCGATTGCCCCACGTTGGGCGCCACTTGCGGTGAGCCCTTTCCCCAAAAAGATTATTATGGAACGTGCATTCCTTTTATATCAGTCTCAACAGGGCACAAACTCTAAGGATCATTGGGTAAGGAAAAGTTTCTCAGGGATGTGATTGGGTAATGGGAGGGTTNCGGTCTCACCCGAATCCTAGCTAGCTCCTTGGCAGAAACATGCCCCGGGCGGGTCACCGAACTCTCAACTCCGCCTCCGATGGTCCCAGGGCAGAGGGTAAGTTAGTGGAGGGCCCCCACACCCACGGAATGCCTGTCCCACCGAGGCAAGACACGCACGCACGTGGGGGTGCAAAGTGGGAACCTTTATTATGGAACGTACATTCCTTTTATATCAGTCTCAACAGGGCACAAACTCTAAGGATCATTGGGTAAGGAAAAGTTTCTCAGGGATGTGATTGGGTAATGGGAGGGTTCAACAAATGACTGACAGGGGCACGTGCGGGGGAAGATTCGGGAGGGTTCAGGAACATTCTACAACACAAGTGTAATGAACAAAACAGRTCTCAACAATTAACATTAMRAATACAACAAATAAATGTAACAAATCAATACACACATAAATGGGGGCTCATCTTGAGCACACGCGTCAGGGTGCAGGCCTAAAATGGCCTGCAACAACACATTATCTAATCCTTTCTTCTGTGTCATAGAAGAAAAACTGTACACACACATTTAATGATTTTCAAGTTGTCTGTATTGGCAAAAGRTCTAGAAACTAAAGTCAGAGATGTATTTAGTTAGCTGTAGAAGAAACTTCACTTAATCCAAGATAATAACTTAACTGCATAATTATTACCTTACAGACTTTCTAAACCTTAAAGAAAAGATTGTGATTTAAAACATAGCCATCTTATAATACCCTTAAAACTGCCATTAGCATGCACTCGGTATGGACAATTTCATAGAGCAGGCAGCTCATTTCTAATTGCCAGCTCTTAGTTCTTCTGCTAAAAGGAGAGTTCTTGCACTTTCATAGTTTCCAGACCAGCACTGGCCCCAGAAAATTGTTAACAGTTCATATACTTTACGAACAACTTGCTGTCTGAAAAAGCATTCATCTGCCCAAGAACCTGCATAGACACAAAAGAGCTTAAAGGCAACCATGCAAAAAGGAATGACAGAGCTAAGGACTCATCTCAAGTAAAGAGGGAAAAGTGAACATAGAAAATCAACATAAACATAGAATACCAAGTTTTCCTCTAAGTTGTTTGATCCAAATATTTACCATCTGCTTCAAAATTAAAACACATGCAAAAGAAAAGTTTTCAGTGTTCTGCTGTCTTATTCAACTTGCACTTAATTAAGGTCTCTTTCCCCTAAAACACTAGTTTTCTACACAAGACAGTAAAYAAGGCATCCTAAACACTATTCTGCAACCATTTCAAGTGGAAGTAAGAAGAGTAGCGTTTTTACAACATTAAAACTATTTTTTACCAATAAAATAAATAATTTGAGAGGATTTTTTTTTCTGGAAAGCAGCTTCAAGCACTAAAATCCTAGACATCTAGCATTAATTATGAGCCCATAACTGTACTGCATTAAAAATTATTTTAAAATTTCAGCATAGTTTATTACTATTGTGAATTCTTTCCACGTGCAATTTCCTTCTCAGAATCCAAGCTGTGATTTCTCGTCTTTCATGTTCCAGTTCCATTACTTCATTACATTAAAAAGTAGTTGTAGAACATCAAGGGGACATTGTAATAAGAGTTAAAACAGAAAATTTGACTTCTTTGAAACAGTATAGACCCTTTTTAATGTTCTTTTTATTATTTCTTCTTATTTAATATCTTTTCGAGAGAAGAAATGATGTATTAGAGGTCCTTTCTTTCCTTCATCTACTGCCACTGGGTATGCGGAGAAGAGTCTAGTTAAATACAGAGGGAAACAGAGGAGTAACRGAATTGATGTTTAAAATGAATGTCGCTGGGTCATTCCTCTGCAATGCATGTGTGGCTAGAGTCAAGAGATCAAGAACAGGCTGGAGAAATATCGACAAAGGCTTGCAGATTATAAAAGAGAATGAGAATGGTTTCTACACCCAATGCTGTGATGGGAAGTGGAGAAATTATGTGTTTAGCTGGGTCCCTTCSAGACTATATCACAGAAATCTGATTTATGCAGTTAGATTTTTAAAGCAACACTTTCCTGACTCTTTGCTTGAGCACCTTTAGTGCAAACTAAATGGATTCATGCAGGCACCGGTTTGCTGAGATCCAAGGTCTCATGATCCTATGGACCTTTGATCCCAGCTGTCTGCATTCCGTTCAGTTTGGAGAGCACCTGTATGATCCAATAYACTCCATAAAATAGCTTGGCATTACAACAGTTTAGAGGTATTTTCCTTAGAGATCTGGATTAGCTTAAGCTGGAGAAGATGTTTAATTTATTCATAGTAATGTGAAATATTGATCTGTTAAAGCTCAGAGATACTATTTTATGAATYCTGTCAATTTATAAATCTATATTTTTAGACTTGTCTTTTGTGTTTGGATAGTTAACTTGTAGGCTTAAGAAACACAAGGAAAGGAGGTAGGTCTAAATGAAAAAGAACTCCTAATTCTTTAAAGAAGACAGTCCCACACTGGAGCAAAGATTTTAGTGTCTCCCATTCGACAGATAGAGGTTGGAATCCTCTACTTATATACTACAAGTATGGATATACATATATTCCATAACAAATATATTTGCACACACTGTTCAGTCCCACTTCTCTTGTCCTGTGTTTTCACCCGAGTTGAAYAGAATTACTACATTATTTATGTATAAATTCTTCTTGTCTCGATTCTAAAMTGAAAGATTTTTGCATACTTTACTAGAAAGTGGTATATATGACAATTTCAATTTAGAAAAGAACATTACACTGAGGTGTAGGCTGAATTTGTTATACAGTTAACTAGATAAAGACACTAAAATTGAGAGGGTTACAAAGCAATAATAAATTTAATTGTGTAATATACAAACAATAATTATAATAATCTTAATATATGGAGAATAAAAAGTTCATAATTATCAGATATTTTGCATTCAGTTGATTGCAGAAAAATCTGATGAGGCAGAGGTCCATCTTCAGTAAATTTACTGATTACTTCTCAAGTATTTCAGATCAACAACTCCTATCATTTCCCCAAACTAACTGTAGTCTTCCACGCATCTTTATTACCTTATAAACTTTTAAATAGAAACAAATCTAAATAGAAATAGAAATCAAATTCTATTTGATTTAGTTGTGCACAGCAGTGTTTTAATGATTTCTTGGACTATAGTTTGGGAATTAGTACCTTAGACAGAACTAGGAATGTAAGTATTTCTTCTATCAACGGAGAACTTGAAGTCTGTAAGAATATAAAGAGTTTCAAGTTGCTTTAAGTTTACTTTTAGTTTATATGAGCATTAAAAAAAAAGTACCGGATGGATTTTTTTTTTTTTAGTGATATCTGGATATTCATTTCACCTTTACCCATATTCTTCTCTATCTCATCTAAAATCCTCACTAACATGGAAACTAAGCTTTTGTATTATTGAAAAATAAAAGGAGCTGGTGGCTAAAATGTCATGTTGTTCATGAAACATTGGTAAATTATATAACCTGTAGATGAATAAGTATTTGCACCAAACTAACTGATTTCACCAAAATTAGTTCATGGAATCTGACATCATTTGTCAAAGTTATCTAAAGTTCAAGGAACTGAAATTAAATCAATCACTGTGGGTTAAAATCACTCTTTCTGTGGTGCTCCTCCAGTGGGCAGACCATTGCTTCTGTAGTCTGYAGTGATATATAGGTCAGTGGTTAAAGCTAGTGGCATCTCAGTGACTAACAAGTCACCAGTGATGCAGTGGTCTAATAAAACAGTCACTCTTATCAATCCCATGCTGCCCTAAGTTTCTAAGTGCCTGCATTTTTTGTGTGCATAATGAAGGGCCTTAGAGCCCTTCTATAGTTGRGAGCATGCTCCTTCACAAACTTTGAGGCAGAAGGAGTGGTTTTTCAGTCATTAATATTAAATTGCTAAGTCTATTTAYAGTCCTGCTAATTCTGCATCAGATACTCATACAATCATCTTTGGGATATTATATGATAGTTTTATTCCATCATAATCAGAATTCACTATTACTGGTTTTGGAAAAAGCTCTGTTTAWCCAACAGTTTTTATTTTTAACTTCCTGTTACCAGGACAGAAAGTGAAATTTCTTTTCTTGTGTATGAAGTAATTCTATGATTTTGCTTCACTAGCACTTTCTATTTTCCAGAAAAAAAAAAAGAGTCAGTATCCTAATATAGTCAGTATCCTAACTGGCTTGCCTCCAAGAATTTGCTATATGTTCTCTGAATTGTTCTAATTTTTACCAGTCATGTCATGCTTGATTGAATCACTGCAGACACTCACACGATCTTAAAAAATTCTTATTCATCGTAACGCTCACACCCCCTGAAACAAAACGTCTCATCCATAACCACTGTAGTGCTAAAATCCCTTTTAACAGAAGAATTCTAGAAAGTCCCTAGCATACTCCAAATGTTTATAGTCTAGGCCAGAACTTCACAGTTTACATAAGATACACACAGTAACACCGTAAAATAAATGAAATTGAGTTGTTGTCAACACTGCATAGACAAAACAAACAGTATTTTCCAAAGGGATTATATATTGCATTGGTTTTTTCTTTTTAAGATTTTTACAATTTACATCTCTTGATATGTTAGATGACTGATTGGCTTTGCATCAGTAGAATAACATTTTTTTCCAGATTTTGAAGGCTGTATTTTTATTTTTATGACTACTTAAGAAAACTTGTCCTAAAACTTTTTAAACTAATAATGTTTTCCTCAAATTCTAGCAATAACAAAAAGTATTTACATATAGTTGAGCCATATCTTAATTATGTTGTTCAACTTTTGCTCATATTATGTGTAATCCTGGTCTTACACAGCATTCTTAGTACTGTGCCAGTAGAGTAGTACTTGGAAACTGATTTTACACAAAGTAAAACAGGTCTATCACATGTTTCCAGCAGAATAAAGTCAAAAATTTGTATTAAAATTGCTTATTCCACTATCTCTCATTGTCTTACTTCAGACAAGTAATTTTAGCTCTGGAAGTCCTRCCTATATTACAGGCTGTACAGTCACTAAGGAAAAGAAGCTTGCTAGAGAAGAATCAGAGAATAGAAAAGCTAGAGAAGAATGGTTAGGCTCAAGTGGACTGAAGCTGATCATAAAGAAACAAGGATAAGCATTATATTTGAAAGTGAGTAATAAGGCTATTATAAGAGACTGTTTGGGGCTATGTTTGTCTCGACATTGTTGCCTTGTTGCCACATCATTGATACTGTGATATCAGCCCAAGACAATGTTTGATGTGCTTATCTCAATGCTCTTGCTGCACCATTCACACCTCTTAACTGCGGCATCAGGAAGACTGTGACATCATCTCAAGGACCTGTGACTTTTTAGGCTAACAATGCCCAGCAGTGCCTGCCAGACAGCACTGGCAGCCAAGCTAGGGGGGAAGAGTAGCACCCAGCACGTACGACAGGACACAGACGGCATGTACCAGAAATCTTCAAGTGGGCGGAACCTTCAAGAACTGGGACAACAAAAGGACTATGTTTTCCTCCATGGAGAGAGGCATTCTTCCTCTTCACTCGCACCGAGAGGCCTGCTTCCTCTTCATCTGCACCGAGGGACTTCTTCTCCTGCACACTGAGGCAGCGGTGGTTTTTCTTCCTCATCTTTTTCTGAACTCTCTCAAGAGATCATCACCAGCATTGAGAGCAGCCTCTTCTTCTTCCAGATGCCGTCATGTGCACTAAGGTGGAACTGACGGAACATAGCTGGACTGGTGGTGGTGGTGGTAACTATAATCTTGCTCCATCTCTCTTTCTTTATGTCTCTTTCTTTTTTCCTTTTTCCGTTCTTCTCCCTATTCTATCACAATTATAAAAATACAGCTTACAAGGTTGCATAGCATTTGACCCTGTTTGTGTCTTAATCTCGCTCTTGGGATCATATCAAAACCTCCCCCGACAGCGGATCAGGACAGCTATCCTGAGGAATTAAAATTATGATCTTCCTATTTTTTTTTTTTTAAATAGACTTCATCTTTCAACTTAGCTGCTGGGAGGCAGGACACTACAAGTCCAGTTTTTGTTGCTTTTTTCTTTAACAATTCAATAAAGATTGCAAGACAGTAAAACACAACATAAAAGAAGTGAAGAAACTAGAGTATGAGTTCAAATTCTGAAGTCMATTAATATGAATAGAAAGACTGCACAAGATCAGTCCCAGAATAATCATTAAAAGTTCTTGCAAAGCACAGCTGATTTTAACTGTCAGTTTTCTTAAGGAAAGAGTGAAATTAAAGTTGTAGTGACCTCCTARGCTTTTTCCTCTAACAGTCTACAATTGGTAGTTATGTGGGGAAAAATGTAAGATCTAAAATTTCTATTTTTACTATAACAAAATATATATTTCAATTCATAAGATCCTGATCTAAAAACCTGTGTAACTGATTAAAACATTCCTTTTGACTCTACTAGGACTTTGAATCAAGTATGTTCTATTTTGCATATGTGAAAAAGAGAAATCAAAACATGTAAAGTATAATTAAGATAAACATACGAAACCTGTTTGCAATCTGCATCAAAATCAGCAATGTAAACAAGGCAAAATTCAATATTCCACACCTTGTTTCACCTATTCAGAGCACCGTTCCTCTTCAAGGAATAGTTTGAAGGTGTTTTGTTTCATTTATTTTAATATCACTGATTATCTTTTATTATCCTCATGGAAAAAAAAATTTTTGCTTAAAAATTTATTTATAGAAAAGCATCACAGTCTTCTGCACTGCATAGGTCTTAATGGGCTCACTGCACATCTGTATGTTCTGTCAACACAGTCTTCAGTAGTGCTGGAAAGGACTCAAGATATTCTGCGGCAAACTATTTCAGCAATTTGTGAACAGGTGGTAAAATCCCCTCAAGGTATTTAAGCACAACATACAGATTAATATACCTAATCCACCATACAGACTTGCCAAATTACTTAGGTGTAATGTCTTCATAACTGTAACAGAGAATATGTTTCTACTTTGTGATCAAGAAAGATGAAAAGTATAACAGTTCAAGTAAATCCAAAGGATCAAAGTCAAATTGCAAGGACATGTTAGAAAGCAAGTAAGTGAGAGGGGCAAGTGAAATGTGAGCAATTACAGCACTAAGAATCAGCATTTCTCTCAGGTAAGAGAAGAAACGAGCATCCCATCTTTAAAAAGAGACTCCAAAAGAAGGCACTGAGGAAAAAATCATAGAATCATAGAATGGCTAGGGTTGGAAAGGACCTCTACAGGTCATCTAGTCCAACCCCCCTGCACAMRCAGGGTCTCCTACAGCATGTGGCACAGGGTGGTGTCCAGGCGAGTTTTTAAGATCTCCAGAGAAGGAGACTCCACCACCTCTCTGGGCAGCCTGTTYCAGGGCTCTGTCACCCTCACTGTTAAGAAATTCTTTCTCAAGTTCCTATGGAACTTTTGGTGCCTCAATCTGTGGCCGTTTCGTCTAGTTCTATCACTGGCCACCACTGAGAAGAGGCCAGCCCCATCCTCCTCACTCCCTTTCTTGAGATATTTACATACATTAAACAGGTCCCCTCTCAGTCTTCTCCAGGCTGAAGAGGCCCAGCTCTCTCAGCCTTTGCTCATAGGGCAGATGTTCCAGGCCCCTAATCATCTTCATAGCCCTACGCTGGACTCTCTCTAGCAGCTCCACGTCCCTCCTGCACTGGGGAGCCCAGAACTGCACACAGTACTCGAGGTGCGGCCTCACCAGGGCTGAGCAGAGGGGCAGAATCACCTCCCTCGACCTGCTGGAGATGCTCTGCTTAATGCACCCCAGGATCCCATTGGCCTTCTTGGCCACAAGGGCACAGTGCTGCCTCATGGTCAACTTGTTGTCCACCATGATGCCCAGGTCCCTCTCTGCTCTCCAGAAGGTCAAAACTGTTCAGAGGTCAGAGTTACAATGTTTAGTTTTCATCTAGTTTCCAATAATGTGGCATCTAAAATAAGCTTGTACTCAACACTGGAAAAGGCATAAAAGTAGATTTTAAGCATTTTACTATATATACACATATTTACTAATATGTAATAGACAAAACATATAATTTACTATAGAGATAGATAATTCTCTTCACTCCTTGATTCTTCAAGAGAGTWTTACCAGAATATTACCAGACTCAATTATTAAATAAATCAATTCTGACAAAATCTAACTCCTCTAACTTCTCTGCAAAATCTGTAACAAATCAATCCTTAAGTATTATTTTTTCCTCAGAACAAAYATTTTAATTCATGTAATTTAGCAAGTGACATAATTCTATCATTTGCTAGCCTACTTATTTCACAGTTAATATTTTGAAAAACAAACTATTGTACACATATTCTATACATCTTTCATTATCACCCCTAGATTTCTTGGGTGTTGACTGTTTAAGTTGTTTGCAAGGCTCTGATGTCCCACTGTTCACTACATAAAGTTTAGTAGTAAATAAAATGCTAGGTAATGGAMGTGACAATAAAATGGCATATAATCCTTTAGCACAAAGGAAAATATATCTAGAGAATAAATATGCAGCTTTGCAAAGGCAACAGTGGCAGAATGGAAGATTAAATAAAGTGTAAATCTTATTTGTAATGCTATAGGATTTGAAAAAATACCTCTGGCTCAGAAGTCAGCAAGATCCAAAGTCAACCAGAGAAATTTAAAGCTACACTTTGAGACAAAGAAACTGAGGCACTTTACTGCCTTGTAGTACTACCGTAATGCATATGAGAATGTGTAATGCTTGAGAATAAMCGTATAGCTGCATTTATATTTCTGGTTAGGAAGACAGGGCAGGGAGCAAGCTAAAGTATTTCAATTTGGACCTAATTGCATAGCTGAGTCTAAACTTGTCTTTTATCCATGCTGTTTAAACAGTAGTTCTGTATCCACAAGGACATTAGGCTAACAAGAAGTTTGGCTTTTTGCCATCTGTAAGACCCTTACAATTTACACATTCCTCAACATTTGTAGACCAAACAGCCCTTGTGAAAAAAAGGACTCAGCCAGCCCTAAACCATACACACTTTACAAGCAGTGGCATGGCACTGAAAGTTTTGTTGCCTCTGCATCCTAAGCCAAAGAATGCCCAATACTTACAAAAACCTGAACAAGAGCTTAGAGAGGCTGGCGGGAAAAARTATCAGGGAAGAGCTGGAACTAGGTCTTCAGAGTGCTATAACCAGTACTCTGGTAGAGTAGAACTCTACCAGTCCACTGTTTTGGCTACTGTGCAACTCAAGACCTATCCAAATCAATCGAAAAAAGAGGGACCTCATATCCAGGATAACTGATACAAGACTCAACTGCTCATAGAATCACAGAATCCTTAGGGTTGGAAAGGACCTCTAGAGATCATTCAGTCCAACCCCCCTGTTCCAGCAGGGACACTCAGAGCACGGGGCACAGGGTGGCATCCAGGTGGGTTTGGCAGATCTGCAGAGGAGACTCCATAGCCTCTCTGGGCAGCCCATTGCAGGGTTCCATCACCCTCACAGTAAAAAAGTTCTTCCTCATATGGAGATAGAAGTTCCTGTGTTTCAGTTTAAAACCATTAGCCCTTGCCTATCACTGGCCACTACTGAGARCAGTTTAGYACCCTCCTCCCTACAATCACATCTCAGGTATTTGTACATATTGATTAGACTCCCTCTCATCCTGCTCTTCTCTAGACTAAACAGGCCCAGCTTGTTTAATCTTTCCTTATATGGTAGGTCTTCCAGTCCCTTAATCATTTTGGTTGCTCACTGATGAATCCTCTCTAGGAGCATCACATCTCTGCTGTACTGAGGAGTCCAGAACTGCACCCAATACTCCAGATGCCTCACAAGGCCTGAATAGAGGTGTAGAATCACCTCCCTTGACCAGCTGGCAACTGGTCCTCCTGATGCAGGCCAGGATCTCCTTGGCCTTCTTGGCCATGAGGGCACATTGCTGGCTTGTGGTGCGCTTGTTGTCAACCAAGACTCCCAAATCCCTCTCTGCGGAGCTGCCTTCCAGCAGGTCAGCCCCTAATCTGTACTGGTGCATGGGGTTATTTCTCCCTAAGTTCAGGACCTTGCACTTATCCTTGTTGAACCTCATGAGGTTCCTCTCTGCTCAACTCTCCAACCTGTCAAGGTCTCTCTGAATGGCAGCACAGCCCTCTGATGTGTCAGCCACTCCACCCAGTTTTGTGTCATCTGCAAGCTTGCTCAGGGTCCCCTCATACAAACCATTGATGAACAAGTTGAAGAGCGCTCTGACCAGTACTGACTCCTCAGGGACACCACTGGCCACAGGCCTCCAACTAGACTCTGCCCCGTTTATCACAACCCTCTGGGCTCTGCCATCCAGGCAATTCTTGATCCATCTCACTGTATACACGTCCAATCCACACTTCCTGAGCTTTCTTATAAGGACATTGTTGGAGACTGTGTCGAAAGCCTTGCTGAAATMGAGATAGACAGCATCCACAGCTCTTCCCTCATTAAGCCAGACAGCCACCTTCACCATTGTAGGTTACCAGGTTYGTCAAACACGACTTCCCATTAGTGAATCCATGCTGACTAGTCCYGATCACCTTTTTCTCCTGGATATGCCTAAAGAGGGTCTCTAGGACATGTTGCTCCATCACCTTTCCAGGGACAGAGGTGGGCCTCGTCTGCACTTTCTCCAAGGCATGACTTGTTAAATCTTTCTTTGGAAAGCAAACCTTGCTGGGAATGGTCCTACAGAAAAGAGAAACCCAGTTTAAGAGTCCTGCTGGAGCCTTAGAAGAGAGCAGCTTGCCAGTGTCAAACTAGATAGCATACCCACGCTTTCATGCCAGGTTAGAAAAAAAACAAGAAACTTTGTGAGCAATGCTCTCGCTAACTGATATACTTCTGAGAATGGACACAGATGAATACCTATGTCTAAAATATAAGTTTTGGACCTAGGTGCTGGAGTCATCTTAGAGCTTTAAAGCCTAAGGCCCAGCTCAGAAAAAAATTCTGTGAAACAATTGTATTGCAATCCATTTAAGAATAAAGAATAACAGCTGTCATGTGCAAGAGCTACTTGCCATTTCAGTTGCTATAGAGCAAACTCATCTAACTCAGTGGGTTATTCTGAATAGGCAGAGCAGAACTATAAAGAATCTTTAGACTAATTAATTTCTTCTGATGTACAACAGTCAAAAAAACCCCCCTTCCTTTAGGATCAAATTTCCTGACTAGTCTAAAAGCTCATTTTGTGTGACTATAGCTACTTTTAGTTGTAACTTCTTTCTCAAATTCATTATATACTAAATTAAGAGACTGAAATACTTGCATAAAGAGAGCTATTTTTTAATTCTTATCATATTAGATGGGTTCTCATTTCTTTTCTTTTATAAAATTTGAAATAATGGGAAATAACAGTATATAATAAGTAAGAAAACATTCAAAAACACTTACTAAAAATATTTACTGTAGCAAAAAGAAACGACTCTGCAGAATCTTTAATTCTGATATTCAAAATCAACTGCATTCTTGAAGGCATAAAATACACAGGCTAAAAATAACTAAATTTCCTTATGGAATATTTCTTTTAAATCATGACATACAATCATTAAAATCACACCAACTAAAATAGCTCCTAGAATCATAGAATAATAGAATCATAGAATGGCTAGGGTTGGAAGGGACCTCCAGAGGTCATCTAGTCCAACCCCCCTGCACACACAGGGTCTCCTAGAGCATGTGGCACAGGGTGGTGTCCAAGCGGGTTTTGAAGATCTCCAGAGAAGGAGACTCCACCACCTCTCTGGGCAGCCTGTTCCAGGGCTCTGTCACCCTCACTTTCTAAAAAAAAATTCTTTCTCAAGTTCCTATGGAACTTTTGGTGCCTCAATTTGTGGCCGTTTCCTCTAGGTCTATCACTGGCCACCACTGAGAAGAGGCCAGCCCCATCCTCCTCACTCCCTTTCTTGAGATATTTATATACATTAATCAGGTCCCCTCTCAGTCTTCTCTTCTCCAGGCTGAAGAGGCCCAGCTCTCTCAGCCTTTGCTCATAGGGCAGATGTTCCAGGCCCCTAATCATCTTCGTGGCCCTACGCTGGACTCTCTCTAGCAGCTCCACATCTCTCTTGTACTGCGGAGCCCAGAACTGCACAGAGGACTCGAGGTGCGGCCTCACCAGGGCTGAGTAGAGGGGCAGAATAACCTCCCTCGACCTGCTGGAGACACTCTGCTTAATGCACCCCAAGATCCCATTGGCCTTCTTGGCCACAGGGGCACAGTGCTGCCTCATGGTCAACTTGTTGTCCACCATGACGCCCAGGGGCTGCTCTCCAGGAGGTTGCTCCCCAGCCTGTAGGCATGTCTAGGGTTATTCTTCCCCAGGTGCAGGACCCTACACTTGCCCTTGTTGAACTTCATGAGGTTACTCGCCGCCCAGCTGTCCAGTCTGTCCAGGTCCCTCTGGATGGCAGCGCAGCCCTCAGGGCTGTCAGCTATTCCTCCCAGTTTCGTATCATCAGCAAACGGATAACTTCCTGATGTTGTGGATAACTTCCTGATGCAGGTGGTTGAAGAGCCGACAAGGGCGGGCGCGCTGCTAGACCTGATCCTAACCAACAGAGATGGGCTGAGGGAGCACTCCATCCCYTCATCYAGGTCGTTAATGAATAAATTGAACAGGACCGGACTGAGGACTGACCCCTGGGGGACACCACTAACCACAGGCCTCCAGCTGGAGTCGGCACCGCTGATTACTACTCTCTGGGCCATGCCATTCAGCCGGTTCCTAATCCACCTCACTGTCCACTCATTTATACCACTCTTCTGGAGCTTGCCCAGGAGGATGCTGTGAGGGACGGTGTCAAAAGCCTTACTGAAGTCMAGATAGATGACATCCACCGCTCTGCCCTCATCTATCCATCTAGTCACCCCATCCTAGAAGGCTATCAGGTTAGTCAAGCATGATCTCTCTTTGGTGAACCCATGCTGGCTACTCCTGAGCACCTTCTTCTCCTCTATGTGCCTAGAAACAGCAGTCAGGATGACCTGCTCCATCACCTTCCCAGGGACAGAGGTYAGGCTCACCGGCCTGTAGTTGCCCAGGTCCATCTTCTTGTCTTTTTTGAAGACTGGGGTGACATTGGCTTTCCTCCAGTCCTCCGGCACCTCCCCCACTCTCCAGGACCTTTCAAAGATGATGGAGAGCGGCTCGGCTACGACATCTGCCAGCTCACGCAGCGCTCTGGGGTGCATCCCATTGGGGCCCATGGATTTGTGGGTGTTGAGTTTCCTCAGGTGCTCTCTAACCAAATCTTCCTCTACTCAGGGCAAGTCTTCCTTTCTCCACTCCCTTCTCATTTCCCTAGTGTCTGGGACACTTAGGGGCTGCCCTTGAGAGTTGTCAGCCCTATCTAGGCTCTGTAGTTCCTGGGGACCAGCCATAGCAGTGAAGACTGAGGCAAAGAAGGCATTTAGTAATTCTGCCTTCTCCACATTCTCCGCTACCAATGCACCCTCCCCATTCAGCAGCGGACCGACATTTTTTCTAGTCTTCCTCTTGCTGCTGATGTATTTGTAGAAACCCTTCCTCTTATCCTTGACATCCCTCGCTAGTTCTAATTCCAAGAGGGCCTTGGCCTTCCTCGTCGCACTCCTGCATTCCCTGACAACATTCCTATATTGTTCCCACGTGGCYTGGCCCTTCTTCCACCTAACGTATGYTTTCTTCTTCTCATTAAGTTTCCTTGCAGCTCCTTTTCCATCCACACAGGTCTCTTGCCCCTCTTACTTGACTTTCTACTGGTCGGAATACACCGATCCTGGGC
>PTEX01000065.1:3894709-3914051 GCA_003342815.1 Eudromia elegans
AGGTCAAAGTTGGCTCTCTTGAAGTCCAGGGCTGTAATCCTACTTCTTGCCCAGCTCCCTCCACGCAGGATCGTGAATTCCAACATCTCATGGTCACTACATCCAAGACTGCCTCCGACCCTCACGTTTCCCACTAGACCATCTCTGTTGGTTAGGATCAGGTTTAGCAGTGCCCCCGCCCTTGTCGGCTCTTCAACCACCTGCATCAGGAAGTTATCCGCAACGCTCTGCAGGAACCTCCTGGACTGTCTGCTCCCAGCTGTGTGATGGGCCCAGCAGACATCAGGGTGGTTAAAGTTCCCCACAAGGACCAGGGCCTGCGATCGYGAGGCTTCTTGYAGCTGCCTGTAGAAGGCCTCGTCCACCTCCTTATCCTGGTCAGGAGGCCTGTAATAAACTCCCACGACCGTGTCGCCCCTGTTGCCCTGCCCTTTGATCCTCACCCACAGGCTCTCGACTTGTGCTCCRCTCTCCCCTATGCCGAGCTCCATACACTCCATCTGCTCTCTCACATAWAGAGCAACTCCGCCGCCTCGCCTTCCTGGCCTGTCCCTCCTGAAGAGCCTAAAGCCCTCCATGGCCACGGCCTGGTCATGACAGCTGTCCCACCACGTCTCAGTAATAGCAATGAGATCGTGGCCCTGCAATCGCACAAGCATCTCCAATTCCTCTTGCTTATTCYCCATGCTGCGTACGTTTGCGTAGAGGCATTTGAGTTGGGCTCCCAACATGCCTCTYGTTCTAGCCGGGACAGCTGCAGCTTGACTGTATGGGCCTTTGGAAGTCACCGTATTCTGCCGTTTAGCCTCTTCATTCAGATTCAAAGCACCTCCTCTGGTATTTTGAAACTGAGATTACTACTATTAATATATTATCCATAAAACACTTTTCTGTTGTGCAGCAGTTATCTTGCAACAAAMCTTATTTAACAACTACATGTATCCTTTTATTCATTTTCTTATTTTGTGTTGCTTAGGTTTTTTTTCTCTGACAACCTCTTGGGACTTTCATTACAAAACGTTTTACTGTGTTAGAGTTTAGCATTTATCTATGCTTTCACAATGCATGCAATTATCTAAAAATGCTTGTGRGGCAAAACTACGAACAATGGCTTACACACAGTATTGACATCATGCCATGATGGAGTACTAAACCAAAGTTATGCTCCAGGTCTATAAACAAATTAATCAAGRAAATCTGTAAACCGCTAAATAATAAAACACAAATTACAACCACATGTGTGATTTTCATATTTTCCCAGATTTCATTAAAAAAAAAAAAAGTTGCAAATGTTTGGTCAGAAGACTTCTGTCTAATTCAACGCTAGTGAAATGAGGAATATTTTTTCCAATGGTTTCAGGCCTGAATTCAGAATTCTTATTATAATGAAGAATCCCTGAGAATAAAAGGAATTTCAAGAGAAAGAACACAGCTGAAGGTATCTATTTGTAGTAAACACATGCTGGCAGACAAGATATACTACCCCAAATAATAAGACACTAGCATTTTTTTCTGTAGTATCTAACCATTACCTTTCCTAGCTTTCCAATATTCCAATGCTGTTCCAAAGCTTTACCAAAATTTCCAATAATGAAAAATCCTCTATTTGATTAAAATGTTCATACRTATTCTCTTTGTCTGTGGTCTAACTGACTGTTGTCTGCTATGTTCTTTGCAGTCATATATCAAAATATATCAAAAGTAGTTTATAGTAGTTTATACCTTTTTATCTAACAATTCTTGTCATGGAGTCTTGAAATGGAGTCATTCTAAGTTGCCAAAATAAAATCAGATTTTTACCATCTTCAAGACTGTCTCAGAAGGAGGAAAGTAGTTGAGAAATATGTGAATGTTAAATTTTACCACCAGTCTCTTAATATCCCTGAGCGTTGCCCAATGCTCTTTTTCTCCCTCTTGTATTGTCTAATTGATCAGTATGCTAAGGTAAAACAAAACAGTTTTTCTCTGTAATTAACTTCAATTTTCAGACATGAAAAATTGAGACTGAAACTTAGAGCATATTTTAGAGCAACTGTTCTGCTGTTGGTCACAAACCTCCCTCACAACACATGAGGAATGATCTCATAATTTCCGTTCCCGGTCAGGGTGCCTGTGACCCACGAGCACTCACCAGGATAGCGACGAGCTGTGGCAAGTGAATGCACAAATGCCACTCCTTCAGCCATCAAGCATATTCCCAGGGATCCCAAGAAGTTCCCCTTCTGCTGCAACAGCCCCATGCTGTGACTCTGCCCCACAGCCCAGCACAGGGAGGTGGACAGGATAAGGTGATGCACACAGCTAGTGCTAATCCTGATCAAGAAACCTTCTAGGTAGGTTGCAAAACTTGCAGCATGAGCTTCTCTGAAGCATTTCTCTAAATTTCCTTAAATGAAGAGTATTCATTTTCTGCATGAGGTTCTAAGGTATGTACTTCACTTAAAATTAACATTTGTTTCTAATGTATTCTAGTTAAGTACATGGATTTTAGCATGGGGTTTGCTGGTTCAGGAAGAAAAAGTATAATGCCTTTTTCTTTTCCCATTCTATTTTAATTAGGCAATTAACTAGCGAGATTATACCTAAGCATCTTATTTTACATCTATATAATTCAACTAGTGCTGGTGTCTTTATTTCTGGGTTCCACAGTAGTTTTTCTTTTAGACCAGTAGTAACAGTAGTTAGGATAATATACTGGAATAGATCATAACATATGATATCTAATGATTTTACAGTCATTCATAATACTTAAAAAAAAGAATATCTTCAACATCATTACACTACTCAGATTAGGTGACAGTGCTAGGTTGTGAGTACTCTGTGGGGATCAGTTCTCCTTCCTCCCAGCAGGGAGTTTCCCTGTCTGTGACAGGGACGCACAGGTGACAGAGAATTTGATTTTGGATGACTTCTGCTTAAAATGGACATTTCAGTACTGATTGTTACATTTTCTCTTTTCTTTTACATGTTTTTCTAAGCACTTTACTGTTAGTACAGAGGAAATCAGACAATCGGAGAAAAGGTAGAAAATTTCAGCTGATTCTATCTTGTCTAAGACTGAACCTTATCCAGACTGAACAGTCAGTATGAGTAATGCCAACTCACATCAGGGGCAGGGAAGTAGGTGGCTGACCAGGTGCATGACCATGTACAGGATCAGTATCATAGACAAAGATAAACCATATATTCTTTGATAAAACATAGAGTTAGCACCATGCCGACTGTTGTGACCTGATGTGATTTATCACGTTTTCTTCTCCCCTTTTTATCAGGAAGTGAAGGCTTTCTTAAAATGTCAACTACCCATACCTGCCTTCTTAGAAGTACAGTCACAAATAAGCAAAACATTTTAGCTAGGATTTCACAGCCTTAGATGGGAGATAAGAATTTTACATGATTGTTTAGAGAGGGATTCTTGTTCATCACCAGATATTTATTTAAGTTCAAGAAAATTTAGTCCATTAAGCAGCTCCACATCCTGTGAAGATGAGATTCAGATATTGTGTTCCCCTGCACCTCTCTCGCTTCTCCAAGAAGAAGCAGTATGGAACAGAAAACACCATCTGAAACAGAAGAATGAGAAGTCTGGCTCTCTTGAAAGACTTTAACGAGTCTTTGCTATAATTTCTGAGAGATGAAGGTCACCACTGTTCAATCTGTGTTTCAAAATGCACATCAATTATATCAAAATCTGTTCAGATAATTTTTCCCCATACAGAGGAAAAATGAAAAGTAATGAGTGGAACAAAACAACAGTTCTGCATAGTGTTATGTTTAAATTTGTATGTCTTGTATGATTTTGTTTTCTTTTCTAGCAGAGATCCAAGATTTAACTTCAAGATGTACTTCAATATGGTGTTATTATAATTTCTGTAAAACACCAATTGAAAATGCTGACTTGCAAAGCCGTAGTTCATAAAACAAAAGAAAATACGGTCATCTAGGAAGACTAGAGAGTGGTTTATTACCCAGCCATATGCATTTAAGGTCAAACATGATAGACTGTAACAATCAGCAGAATGCAATTAAAACATAAAGTTTGGTGATCCAAAGTCCTTAGGGATTTATTTAAGTCTTGCATTTTATGTATATTTTAAAATGCAAATATATACTTATTAGTAGTTACAGAATTAAAAGCTCTTTTCTATAAAGAATAAATAAAGCAGTTACATATCGACAAGGGAAGGTACTACTTAATCTGAAGTGCACAGAAGCATTCATCTGCATTTAGGTAAATTCTAGAGTGTAATATTCTGTCTGGCATTCAGACTGAGATGTGGTTTGGTTTTTTTTTCTTCTTTTTCCTTTGGTTATTCAGATTTTTCTATCAAAATTAAAGGAAATCACCACTGACAAAGTTAATGTCTATTTACATATCTATAAATATCTTTTGTTTCATCTTTCAAAACCTCATATGGGCATATATTTCATATAAGGATATCACAAAAAAATAAATTAATTGCAGTTGATCAGCTCCTTGGTAACTATATTTACAAAAGAAATACAAAAAGCATCCAACAAGCAACTATCATCTTTTCCTCTCTAACAGTCTATAAAGCTAACAATAGATGAAAATTTTATTCCATATTAGTTTGTCAGTATTCATAATTAAGATTTTAAGATTTTGATCTRGACTGAATAAATGCAAGATTTTTGGAATGACCAACATGGCCAAATTGCAACAGAATGTCTGTTTTTGGATCAAAATCTACACTTTAGACAGATTTTTTTGAAAGAATTTGATTTCAGCCTATGTGACTGAATCAGGGAAACACAAGAACTTGGCCCGAATATCCTGCATGCTGCCCCATTTGACATAATGCCCGAAGTACACAGCATCATCTATACTCCACATATTCCAACATAAGGCATTTCAAATCAAGCTGCTGTTCGAGCAAATGGTCACTCTTTCAGAGCTACTTCTTAATCAGATTTATTTCTCTTGTTATTGTTTTTCCTAGATTTTTGCTATATTTTGTATTCCTCACACATATATTTTTAGTTGTTATTTCTTTCTCTGAATAATCTTGCAGTATAAGAATCCAAGATCTTCAGTTCAAAAAAATTCATGGGTTATTGGATGTCTACTGAAAAAAAGTCTTCATAAAGCTGACTTAGAATTTATATTGAAATCTTCACAATTAGCAGATGGCTAATCTTATAAATGCTGCTGTAATATCTTTAGCTTGTTCTACTTAGTATATGTCTCAGAAGGCAGGTGCTCCAATTTCAGCGTTTTTGGTAGTGCTTGTAACACTGTGTATGTATTTGATATCTTTTGTTTTCTTCTACTTTTCATTACTTTTCCTTGTATAACTTTAGATTGAAATGGGTCTTTTTTTAAAAAAAAAAATTATTTGTAAGAAACTGGCAGATTAATAAAGCCAATACATAACTTCATTCAAAAAAAGCTCGAAATACCCTTTTTGGCCTTTATGTAATTTTCTAATTTTTGATGGTTTATAACAATGGTATTTCATAAAAGAGTTTTCATGTCTTGTTGATAGATAATATAAATATATTTAGAAAAAAAGCTAGGTGTGGTTTCCCTTTTGTTTTGACAGCTCATTTTCAGGAAATGTATCTCAGCATTGTTAATGCTTACAGCGAAAGTAAATGCTTCCCTCTGTTACAAAGACCAATAAATGTGATCTCTGAGATGTTCTTCAGCATTTTGGTTTAATCCTTAATCCTTAATGAATTTGATTACTAATCAGTTCACGATATTTTCCCATTCTATTTTTTAACCACTTTTTGATATCTTTAGCTAATTCTAATTTGTATCTTTTACCTGCAAWAATTAAAATTTTTGTTCATCTGATTCCTTGAGATTTTTAAATGAATTTTATAAGAGAAAGTTCTTTTGTGGATGAAAAGCATTATGCCAAGAAAATATCCCTCCAAATGTATGAAAASTATGTATTTAAAGCCACTAGTGAAATAAAAGTAAAAATCTATTTCTTTAAGCATTACTAGAAAAGAAGCTTACTACTACAGGAAGGATCTCCTTGCTCTGCAGGAGCAAGCAACTATTGATGTAACAACTATTTCAAGCTGTGGTCATAAAAAGCAGTTTAAAGTATCTGTGATGCTCATGGATGGAATGAATCAGTGCAAACAACATATGTCAAAGTCAGTCTACAGAGAAATCAGAACATGGTAATTGTCACGTTATAAATATGAAATAAGAAGTGTAAGTGATAGAACAATACAGATTCAAGAGATCTTTATATGAACCACAAAATGAACTATGATATCTAAAACAAACTTGACCTCCATATTAATGAAAATAGGAATGAAGTTTATCCTGAAGTTAGATTTTTTTAAAAGCTAGATTTTTTTAAAGCTAGTTTTTTTTGAAGCTATATTTTTAAAAATAGTTTCCTTTCTACCCTAAGCTGCAGGTTTTTCAGGCAAAAAACAGTCCCAATATTAATTTTACAGTCAATTACCAGATCTTTAGGTGGAAAAAAAATATGTGATCTAATATTGTTATTCATCATATAATTTATATATATAATTATATAATATATATAATTATTATTATACATATATAATAATAATTTTTAGCCTTGTCAACTAGTTGAACTGAATATTCATACATATTTTTATGATGAAAAATACAGAAGCAGTCACAGTGAATTTATCATAGAATCATACAATCATAGAACACTTAAGTTTGGAAGGGACCTCTAGAGGTCATCTAGTCCAACACTCCTGCACACGCAGGGTCTCCTACAGCATATGGCACAGGGTGGTGTCCAAGTAGGTTTTGAAGATCTCCAGAGAAGGAGACTCCACCACCTCTCTGGGCAGCCTGTTCCAGTGCTCTGTCACCCTCAMTGTYAAGAAATTCTTTCTCAAGTTCCTGTGGAGCTTTTGGTGCATCAATTTGTGGCCATTTCCTCTAGCTCTATTGCTGGCTACCACTGAGAAGAGGCTGGCTCCACCCACCTCACTCCCTCCACTAAGRTRCTTATATACACTGATCAAGTCCCCTCTCAGCTTTCTACTGTCCAGGCTGAAGAGGCCCAGCTCTCWCAGCCTTTGCTCATAGGGAAGATGTTCCAGGCCCTTAATCATCTTTGTAGCCCTGCACTGAACTCTCTCCACATCCCTCCACATCCCTCTTGCACTGGGGAGCCCAGAACTGCACAGTACTCGAGGTACGGCCTGACCAGGACTGAGTAGAGGGGCAGAATCACCTCCTTCGTCCTGGAGGACGCTCTGCTTAATGCACCCCAGGATCTCATTCGCCTTGTTGTCTACAAGGGCACATTGCTGCCTCATGGTCAACTTGTCATTCACCATGATGCCCAGGTCCCTCTCTGCAGAGCTGCTCCCCAGAAGGTCGGTCCTCAGTCTATATGCGTGGGGGGGGTTGTTCCGCTCCCCAGGTGCAGGACTCTGCACTTTCCCTTGTTGAATTTCATAAGGTTTCTCACCACCTAGTTGTCCAGTCTGTCCAGGTCCCTCTGGATGGCAGCACAAACCTCTGGACTATCAGCTGCTCCTCCCAGTTTGGTGTCATCAGCAAACTTGCYGAGAGAGCACTCCATCCCTTCATCCAGGCACAATCTAAGCACCTATTTTCCTGATCAAATCCTTAAATCTGCTACTAAAGTAATTTCTTCCATCACTTTCTTTATGTAACAGCTTTCAAAGTTCTTCAGCCTATAATTGAGAAGATAATACTTTTTCAGTTATGGTTTTAGCTTAAAACAAACAGTTTAGCTTACAACAAGAAACTAACGAGAACTATTTTTTCCATCTTAGTCAATGCTTCCAGTACAGATTTTGTTATTCAGTTCACTAGTTCAAAAAAAAGGTAAATTGAACACAGTTTAATTACTTCTGAATTGTCTCATGAATCTGCCCATTTTAAGGAACTATGACATGGGAATATTTAAGGTGGGGTTTTTTTTAAGTTATGAGACAGCTTAACTGTATTATTCATGACTTAAGCTCTTTGAGACCTAACAGACTAGCAGCTTCTTAAGGACAACTATTCTTATGCTCTTATCTAGAAAATTCTCGAAATCAAAGTACAGGAGAGGCCTTGGCACTCCAGCTGGCTAAGTGTCCTAGTAGCATCATTTAAAGCAACATGATGAGAAACAGATAACTCACTGATGCTTAGCTCTTTTGACAGTTGTGGAAGAATTGCTTGAAAAGGGGGAGCTTAGAGAAAAATTAGGACCTAGGAGAGGTTATGGCATTACAGAAGCTTTCTTGGGGTGATACACAGTTGTCACTTCCAGGATGGTAATGACAACTGTGGTATGCACAGACTCTGCTCCTCCACAGTTCCCTAGAAAGCACAATCTGCCCTCCTAGTGGCTGCAAAGAGGAGTAATGGATGGTGGAACAGAGTGAAGACACAGCGGCCGAATTCTGTTGTACTCCCTGTGCTGGGCTGCTGATAAGCCASACAGTAGCTGCCCCATGGAAGATCTACAGTAAAATGCCCGGTGCTAAACCATCAAGGATGGCAAATCACTCATTTCAGATGAACTTTGCTTGAGCTTTACTCACTGTAATCTCATTATAATGCCAATGCACAGTTCCATCTCAAAAGCTACCCATCTCCGAGGTACAACCACTCCTCACTAAGCATGTGCTGTAGATTTTCAATTGACTACACATTTAAATGACAGATACTTTTTCACCAATCAATGACAAAAGTAAGCACAAATACACTTGCTCAAACTCCACCTAAATGTAAAAAAATGTAAAAGGTGAACTAAGCAGGGAAGGGTTGGAGGGAAGATTCCATCCTAACTTCTCGATCAGTTGATGGGCTGAACCCTGCTCCAGGTCGAGACACTGCCTCAGGAGCCACCTCGAGGTTGAGAGCTCCCCCCATCTTCTTAAGTGATTATTGTGCATTTGTACATTGGAGCTAGCTAAGAACGCCATACAGTAGTAGAGAACTTCCTGTAYTGACATCTGAAACTTTTTTGTAATATTGTATTTGAATAAATCATGCTATTCTTGAACTTGACTACTTGTTTTGAACGCAATCACACCCACAGCCATCAGACTGTGAATCCTGGTACTGTTCAGAACCAGGCCTATAGCTATCACASTGTTTGGTATCTCTGTTAAGAGATGAGTCCAGCAGGCCTCGTTTCTCTAACTTATGAGGATTAGCTGGAACACAAGAGGATTCATCTCTTACCAAATGATCAGTGCACCCTCGCCTCTCAACCCTACTTTCAAATTGCAACATCATTTGCAACATTTTTTACTGTTGCTATGTAACAACACCCACCTACAGATAGTTTTGCTAGATTCAATATAAAAAATGCATCAACAAATGAAAAGTGCTGCAGCAAGATGCTTGAGARTAATTCCTAGTATATGTTATGTAGTGTAAAACAATCTTAAACAAAAAAATTAGGAACTATAACAAAATACAAAGAGAAATACAGTCATATGAGTAGCAAAAGTGTAAACATCCTGTAAGGCTGTTTTCTTTTCCTCAACCTAGATTTTTTTTCCCCAAAATTTAAACAGCTAAAATCTTGTAACTAATGTTCATTGTTCGGCCTCTACTCAAAGCTCACAAAACAAGTTTTTTTGATATAGTTTAAAGGGTTTTTTTTTTATATCATTATGATGCCACATTACTGATTTGACCACTGTTAAGAACTGTGCACAAGTCCCTATCTTGATGTGACAATCTACTAATTGTCTATTGCCACTCTTCCCTCTCAAGTTGGTATTTTTCTTAGATTTTAAAATCACTCTTCTCGGGCATTTTAGAAACCTGAAGGAGTGGACTGCCATAATAAACAGAGCAAATTATAATTTTAATTTTATATAATTATAAAATTATAATTATAATTTTAAAAATTAATACATGGCAGTCAAGCTTTTGGGGAAATCCTTAGCTGTGCCTTATTTGTTTAGTATATGGAACACTTAAAAAACATCATCACATACTTCCACCACACTAAAAACCTTGGACAAATGTAAGGAAGGACTATCAAGCTACACACTTCTTTCTTGATCATTGTCTTCACACTTTTAATTTACTCATTTATCTTAAATGARAAATCTGCACAGCTACTGCAAGTCAACTGTGAATTAACGTGTGAGCAACTGAATGAAGGATTCTGAGGCAAGAGGTAAAAAATAATGCTGCAAAATCTTGCTGCATGCAACTACTGCTTTCTGATGACTTGACAGCTGAAAGATATAAGGTGATTCAGCCCACAAATAGTCATTTATTTTATAATTTATTACTCATTTYATTTCATCAATGAGCTTTTATTATTCTTTCTGAGATTTGCCTTTCTATGAAAATTATTGTTCTGAATTCTATTACTTACGTTTCCATCTACTGCATTACATATATATGGAAATAATATACAACTTATTTATGGCCCTGCTGACATTGGAGCAATTTATATACTGGACACTGGAATGTTTTGACAAATAGAACAAAGGATGAAGTAAATATGCAAGAGTATTTCTCAGGAAAGAATACAACTACTTGATAGCAATGTGTTCGATCCATTTTTATCCATTTCAATTTTAACCAGCCTAGTAAAARCTATTATCCTGCGTGTGTTCGATATAAAAAGAGGCCAAGGTTTCATCTGTGTAATTAATGCTTTATGCTTCCTACCATCCTCTTTGTTGCCCTGCTGCAAACTTTCCAGTATGGACTCTGGCTCTGCTGGAGTACAATTCTTATCAATTCTTGCTGATACTAACATCTGTTTCCATAACACTGTACTTAAACTCCGTTATTGACTGCATTACTCCATGGAACAAATAATACTGACAGTAATGAAAATGAGCCTATATAAAATATAAATAGCRCTATACTATGATTCACTAAGCTACTGAAAAAAATATAGGGCATTTTGATAGCATTTGTCACTCAGGTAAACGTAGAAATACAGTAAAAAATGTTAATATAGTAATATAGTAAAAAAMCATAAAATATAGCCAAGGCAAGCAATACAGTGCGCAGTATGCGACAAAATATCTAAGAACCTGAGTTGCAGTGATTTAGCATTTACCTTTTCTGCATCTTTGTTGTCTTGATGCACACCAAAGAATTCTTTCCTAAAGTATATTTAAAGTTTCCCAGCTTACTTAAATTCTACCATTGCCATTCTGTCTGGATGACAACATTGATTATTCTTATTGAGACCTTCTGTTTTGCCAGTAAGACATATCTTGGCTAAAATTCACACCAGAAGACATTTTTTTTTTACCGGTTTACTACCCTGAATTGTTAGATCTTAATGTCCAATATCAGGGCAAAGGTGCTGTTAACAGGGAAAAGGTGTATAAGAATCGACAAATTCAGAAACCATGCATGATATTTCTTGACTTACATTCCTTTTAAAGCAGCTGTCCAGCTTCAAAGAAACTTTACTGCCTTGCTTTCCCTTTAAAAGGGATCAGCTCAATATTGGAAGCCAACTAAATACACAAGCAGTTGAGTATATGAACACCAGTCATCTCTAGGCAGATAGATGGACAGTCCTCAGTTTGAAATTTAATTTTAGTACTCATTTAGATTCTTTCTCATTCTGCAGAATTTCACTTAACTGCAGTTTGCCTACAGTCTTTAACCATGGGATAACTGGAACCTCAAAATCCACTTGTGTTATTAATCACACACTATGTTTTCTTAGTTTATCATTATAGACCTCTGTCTGCACCTCACAGCATTTTTTTTCTAAAAAAAAAGTAAATGAAATTAAGGATAAATAATTTTGTAATTTCAGGCTGAGAGTATTTCATAGCTCTTATTCACAAAATATCATGACATCAGCATAATATAGGCTTGGAGAAAATGTTTCTGCATGCATTACATGCCATTTATTGATCTTAAACTGTCCTATATATGTAATTCATGAGCTCTGATTTTACTTTATTTTTTGACATGAGTAATTCATGAAATCAAATTTCCTCTTTTATCYAACATAACTTTAAGGCTGAATCCATTACAATCAGTTTTCTTTTACAGAAGCTATTATAAAATAACATGCAAAAAAAGAGGCATTTTATCTTTCATTTTCTTTCAACTTTATCACCTATAAAGAATGGGTAAAGGAACTGTTCACCTTAGAAAGAGTGGCTATTTACCAAACTGTGCCAGCTCTTTTAGGTAGATAATAATGGAGACCTCACACTGATTTGTGCCATCTTCACAATGATTAGGACATTCTGAGAAATTAAGAGAACTCTATTAAAAACCTACTTTGTTATATCATACATATGACATATGTAAGATAGGTAACATTAAATTACCTATTACAACATAAAACAACCAAGTGTGCATAAGAAATTAATAGTTAAGAGAGGTAGATTGAATATAAGAAGCAAACTAAACAGACCTACCTACAAGTAAACAGAGGCACTTTTGCATAAGATAAAGTAGAATTATGTTCTGCAAATATAAAACAGAAGATGCACTTTTGTAGCACTTTTCATGTGCACTTTTTTCATGTTCACTGACATAGGACATGAGATGCACAGATAGAAGCTACATGAGACAGAAGCTAAGTCTTAACAGAAATCCATTCTTGACAAAAGAGGATGCTATAACCATACGCTCCTCAAAAAGAAACTGAGAGTAGTTATGCATGGTGGTTTACTGTGAGAGTGATCAAGGAAATGGCATGTATATTAAAGCTGTCCCCAGTGTATATAGGCACTTGTACAGTATATATTTGGTAGATCTACTCCGTTTTCCGTTTTCCTTGTCCTTCTGTTTTGTTTACAGAGAAAGCCAAAGAAAGTCTGTCCTTGTGCTTTTTTTAATGTTCAAAAAGCTTAAGCTTTGGTACATCACCATTTCTGAGCCTTTCATTTACAGATCTGCTGTTCTTCCAACCGTGTCCTTTTGATTCAATTTAYTGAACGAGGTACCAAAGGCATTCATTAAGATTAACTATGCAGAGCTCTTATAAAGGTTCGGTAAGCAGAAATATATTGGAATATTTACCCTTCTAGAATTGAATCCTTTAATCATACTGCAGGAATTCCTGAATGAGCAAGAACAAAATGGAATATATAGAGCATGAGTACAGATATATAGAAAAAAATACTGAAATCTGTTTTTATAACATTAAATAATATTACTGAAGCATTGTACAAACTTTGATGACAAAATACGCAGTTTAGAAAACCTCTACATAGAGTAAACTTTGGATTTTTTAACCTCCCAAAATAAATAACATTATTATTTCAAAATTGAATCATAATCATAATCAGCAAAACTGAGGAACTTCATTTGTTTCTCAGTATGCAAGAAATGTCACTTGTAAAATGTAAAATTTCTTGTAAAATGTCAAAAAATACAGAAATAATAAGTTTTTTAGAAAGACAGTTTACAACTTTCCCATACTTTCTTAAACCTTATACCCTAAACCTTACATTTTAATACCTTGTAATTAACCCAGCCTGTTATAGCAAACAATGAAGGAGAATCACTAAAAATCTAGCAAACTCATATTTTATTATTTTCATTTCATCTTATTTTATTTTTTTTTACTTTATTTTAATTTTCCCACTCACAAGTAGCTCCCTTACACTTGTCAAGCCTATTTCATCCCTAAACAATCCCTGAGAAGTACCAGATTTCCTTCATAAGATGACACTTTTTCACTGATTTTGAAAGAAAACATTTCCTGGTACCTCAATCAGTTGGTATTGACTGAACTCATTAGCAAGAAACTTTAATCACTTAAGATCCAGGCACCGCTGGCTTGCATTGTCTTGTGCAATACTTTGGGGCGGGTGGTCAGGGGAGTGCTGTTAGCTTTTTATGTTATTTCATAATTCTGGAAGCTAAAATTAAACCATCCTTAGTAACCACAAACAAGCTGTCACACCGCAAATCTAGGGTTGTCTGCGGAGTCTGAGATAACATAATATTTTGATATTGTAAGTATGCAAAATGCATGTAGTAAAGACAGAGGGAACAGAAACTGCAGTTAGATCTTGCAAATCACATAAACGAAAATCCATGACATGATGGGGACCGACCTCCTGGAGAGCAGCCCCGCAGAGAGGGACCTAGGCATCATGGTGGACAACAAGTTGACCATGAGGCAGCACTGTGCCCTTGTGGCCAAGAAGGCCAATGGGATCCTGGGGTGCATTAAGMAGAGTGTCTCCAGCAGGTTGAGGGAGGTGATTATGCCCCTCTACTCAGCCCTGGTGAGGCCGCACCTCGAGTCCTCTGTGCAGTTCTGGGCTCCGCAGTACAAGAGAGATGTGGAGCTGCTAGAGAGAGTCCAGCACAGGGCCACGAAGATGATCAGGGGCCTGGAACATCTGCCCTATGAGCAAAGGCTGAGAGAGCTGGGCCTGTTCAGCCTGGAGAAGAGAAAACTGAGAGGGGACCTGTTTAATGTATGTAAATATCTCAAGAAAGGGAGTGAAGAGGATGGGGCTGGCCTCTTCTCAGTGGTGGCTAGTGATAGAACTAGATGAAACGGCCACAAATTGAGGCACCAAAAGTTCCACAGGAACTTGAGGAAGAATTTCTTAACAGTGAGGGTGACAGAGCCCTGGAACAGGCTGCCCAGAGAGGTGGTGGAGTCTCCTTCTCTGGAGATCTTCAAAACCCACCTGGACACCACCCTGTGCTCCATGCTCTAGGGGACGCTGCGTGTGCAGGGGGGTTGGACTAAATGACCTSTAGAGGTCCCTTCCAACCGCAGGCATTTTATAAGGGAATTTGGATGAAGCTGATTAAAAATTCTCTAAAATTAGTCTATATTTTCTATTCTAAGCATATGACTTATAGCTGATTTTAAAACCTGTTAAACACTCAAGAGAATTTAAGAAAAATATATGAGAACTCTGCAGGATTGAAAATCAGCTTATTTGTTTATGTACTTAAAAGGGAATTTAGAAGCTTATTTTAGGTACACATGAAACCCTACCAAAGTATGAGAAAAAATAGCTACATAGTATTCCTATTTGTAACTGATTTATATTCAGCTGTTGTGTCTAACTACCAGCACAGATAAGCACCTGGAGTTTGAGCTGCAGAAGTCAAAATTTTAGGTACCTGCTATTTTGGTGGCAAAGCATACATAGTAGCAATGCACTTAACAGGAAATGCCAGTTCAGGATGACAGACCAGCAGATGCCTAACCTGATATTCTTTAAGTCTGTAGGTATATTACCATTTTTCAAGATATCCAGAAGCACCTTAAAAGTAGAACAGCTCCGTTACAAACAGCTAAGGTCCAAACTCCAAACTGCTAAGTTTGAACTAACTTAAGTTATAAGTAAAGTCCAAACTTCAAAATCTGCTTGCATTTTTATCATTGGTTCTGGTCGTATACATACCATTTAAGCTCATTTAACCTTGTTCTCAGTAATGTGGCTAAAATTGTTTTGGAATCCTCCTTTTCAAGGCAAGATCTTATCTCAGTAGACTTGTAGTTATTTGAGCTGCTAAAGAAAGGATTGGCTCCCACTACAGCAGCCTCTTTTCAAGATTTATTTTTGAAGCTAAAATATAGTCAAGAGTTATCATCAGTAAGGGCAGCAACCTGATCTACTCATAAGGCCATGTAGCATTTCCTATTAAAATATACTATTTTCAGTTGCTTCTTACTTTGCCAAGYTAGCACTTCTAAATTTACGCTGAAGTTTTCAGAAATTATTTGTTTCAACTAACTTTTGAAAAATGCTTTACTCAAAATGACTAAACTATTCACAACTGCATAAAAATATGCATTTGCCTACATGCAACAAGGTCAAACTGAAATTTCATTTCAGTATATAATCACTATAATCATTTCTATATATATAATAACACTATTTGGTGTGGTTATACAGAAGGCAGCATCATATTTTCTTTACTAACTTTTGTCAAAAATGAAGCAAAGTTACTCTGGTTTCTAGATGTTCGATGGTCTTTTTCCATGAGACTTGTGGGCTTGCAGAAGTCATTCCAAATTAGATAACTGTCAAAAAAACTCTGTGTTGTCAAAAAGCTTAAGCGAATGCCAACGGCCTCAGAAGAGATTTAATATCTAATTCTCTTATTAAAGCATCAGGAGAATGTAATCCTTTAAAAACAACTTTTACTCATTTATGAATGGTAGCATGTACTTTGCCTAATTCAACTTGAAATAGAGTGCTGTCCTTGGGAAAAAATGGCTCATATAGAAATTATACTGTTCCTGCACTAGAACCTGATGTCGTGCAATGGACCAAAGTCAACAAAAGCTGACTTAAATTCAACTCTAACTCCCAAGCAGGGCACATATATTATTGTGAAAAGGAAAATGATGATGGCAAAATCAATAAATTGGCTAGCATTTATGGCTAAATGCTCAAACTGAGCAATCTCAAACTCAATCTCAAACTCAATCTCAAACTGAGATTCAATTTTTCAAAAGCCTGTAGAAAGTGGAATTCCATGTGCAACATTTGAGGCCCATTTATGTGCTTGTTATCCAAAAATAATAAAAAAGTTTCTGCAATTGCGCACACTCATAACTTTTCGCAGTCTCCATTTCTGTTGTCCAAAACTGCCGTAGAATTAGATGGATGCACCTTTGAGATAGAAGAAAACCTAGAAAATGTTTACAGGTGAAGGATATGAAAGTATAACACGACTAGCACAAGGGGAGGAATAGAGATGACAGACAGAGAGATAGCAGAAAGGGAACAGGACTGAATATAAAGTTGTATTACAAGGACATAAATAGCTGTGCATTTAGATATTGCGGATAGGGAATTTCCAAGTTTATTCACACAAAATATCTTACTTTCCTCTACCAAGGAGGCTGCCTAGATGTTTCTTCTCTCAATTTCCACACTACCGCATTATCAAATCAGTGTGATGCCTTATCCCTCAGGCAATCCTCCATACATAACCCCTCAAATCTTGCTGTCTTTGGCTAAAGCTATAATGAACATTATTAAGTATTAAAGAAGCTCTCGCTCTGCTGCCCTTCCTCATCCTAACCAGAGCTTGTTACCTTCTTAATATCTTTGAAGGCTGGTATTGGTTGCTGTCACATATGCACAGAATTTAAAACTTTTCATTTTTTTCTTCTCTTAACTAGGTTTCTATTCAAGAGAATTTCATACATTATATATTACACATACAAAAAAAGAGAGAATAGGCAGTTTGATAGATTGCAGATTTTCTTTTCAGAAAATCTCATCAAAAATATTGGGTTATGCTACTTCATCCATCCTCATTTTCTTTTTTAAACTATCTATTTATCTTCACTTTGAAACTGCTTTGAAGGTTCAAAGTATCTGTCAAATCAATAGTATCTTTTCATTTGACTAACTAGCTTTGTTTTTGTGTAACCAACTCTATTTAGATTGCCTGCAATTCACTTTTAACAGTAATCAGTAAGTGTAGCAGATATCCAATTCATCTCAGGCTTTGYAGCCTTCCCACATTTATGTGGTGACTTTCTCTTTCACTTATTTGACGAGGAGGAGTATGGAAGTGGAGATGTGGAACGATATCCAGCAACAACAAAGGATTTTTGCCACTATTGGAGAATATTATAGACTTTATTCCTAAAAGTGCAATTTATGAAAAAAAAAGGAATCAGAACAACTGAATTTTGTCTTTTAAATAAAACCTGGAATGACTAAAAAGTGTCTATTCAGTGTACTATTAAATCATCTGTAGAAGTCTTTCATTACTTCCTTGCATCTRTATTATATCACTTAGTCAAATGAATTTGTCATCAGAGCAGTTTAGGAGTAAGGGCTTCAATAAGATAGTAATCTAAATTGTGTTATTTGCCAAACATATCAACACAGTAAAAGATTTTGAGTGCACACCCAAAAGCATATAGTAAGCATATAGTTTTAAGTTATACCATTTTAAGGTGACATGTTATGTCAGAAAGGAGACAATCTTAATATCTAGTCAGGAAGCAGATAAATGAATTTTATCCCATTCAGGTATTTTATGACAACACATATTAAGGTAGAATAAAAGCAAAACAAATTGTTTCTTTTGAGTGTGTTTAGCTAGTCAAAGAGGAAAGACATATGGACAATTTTACCCTTGTTAAAGTCAAGTGTCACTAATTAGCACATAAATAGTAGGAAAAAAATGCATATATAAAAGGGATTATATGCCTCTAAATTCTGATTTTAGTAATAACACTTGTCTGGTAAAAAGATACTACCTTTAGATACAAGCCTTGCCACATCTGGCAGAGAAGCTTTTAAGAATACTAAGTGAAATAATTGAGAAGAGTGATAGAATATCATGACAAAACAGAGGAAATAAATGGGGAGAAAGATTAAGTCCTCCAGTCTGCCTAGACAAAAGRGGTACCCAGGTTCCAAGAAACTGCTATACTTACTAGTGATATTTCCTGAAACATAATTGTGCAGAAAAGCAGGATTTCTACCAAGATATTTAATGCAAGTCAACTGGTGACAAGACGAAACACATCCCAATTTAACTTTTGTTTTACAAAAGCTAAGTAAGGAGATCTAACAATTGGAAGTGCTGAAAAAAGTGGAACTCCTATTCTTTGCCTCTCTCTATTTTTACCTGAAGACTCAGCAGCTTTCCGAATTAATTGAACTCTCAAATCTAGGTGAAAAATATCCACCACTTGTATTTCTTTACAGTCTTTGCTATTATAAATAGTGGTGAAAACATCTGTTTTGAACAGTGCAAATGGGCATTTAAAATTTCTATCGTATTTTTGACTCATCTGACTTAAAAGAAGTTTTAATGGAGGATGAAAACAACTATGTTTTCCATGATATGGTTCTGACTTCCCGAGCAGTTCTTAAATCTATCTGATGATTTTACCAATGATAAAACCACAGCTGCCCAGACTATATGTAGAWTATAAAAGAATCTTCATCCAAGAGAGAATGACTTTTCCTAGTTTATATATAGCTATATATATATTTAACTACAGCAATCACATAGAGCACAGATACTACTCTAGCTACCAAATACTGTATAGTTACTACAATTTCAACAGTGTTAGGGAACTAAATTAAGACAGAAATAGGAGGTCTTTCACAGCGAGACGAAGAAGGATATAATGACAAAAACTTATTTCTATGAAAAAACAGAACAGATTTGAATTTTCTTGCTCGGATTTCAAATTTCTGTCAAGAATAAAAAAATTTATACTACCTATTTTGATTTAACTTTTCAAAGACTAGCCTTCCTTTCTTTAAAGGTTCAGTTAAAACTCAGAAAATAAATTCTGAAAAAGATTTCAACTTCATCTTTAACAGATGTGCGATTAAGAGTGTACATAAGATTTAATTTTTTCTTTTTTAACAAACTCGATCCAAATAGACAGTAGGATTCCAAGTACTCCTATATCAGCAT
>PTEX01000641.1:0-36173 GCA_003342815.1 Eudromia elegans
AGTGCAGTGGGAATCCCCTCAGTGTGTGCCCCCCTTTCTCTTCCTGACCGTTGGCCCGTGACTCCCCCCCCCGGGATCGTCGCTGGATTCTTTTGGAGCGCTCTCTCCCAGGCCGTGCTCTCCAGCCGACTAGCCGCTCGGGTAATTACTTTGGTGGTTCTTGGGAAGAGGGCCGCTTCAGAAAAAGAAATGTAATCCCATACTATAATACTAGCTAAAGTTACTAGAGTAAGTCTGTCTTTTATCAGATCGAAAATAGGTTTTCACACCTGGCATCTTCTTTTTGGATATTTATTGAATAGATGCTGAAAATAGCTCATTATACCACCATCCAAGACTTGCAGCTTTGGTACAAATTTGTTTTCTTTGAGCAAAGAAACAGTACATATACAATTCAGTACATTCAGTACTGTTTCTATGGAAACCTTATTTACAGATTCCCACGTCTTGATGTTTTAGGCCTTGTCCAAATCTCAGGAGAATGAGAAATTCTGTTCTTAAATGGAGATTATTTTCTTCTAATGCAATGCTTTAAATGCATTTTGGGTTTTTTTTGGAATTTTTTTTTTGTTTTTTGGGTTGTTTTTGTTTGTTTTTTGTTTCAGGTCACAGCTACATGGTATTACCTTTCTTCTATGCTGCTGTTATGTTCCATAGTGCAGTGAGATAATACCTCCTTTACAATGCTCCACCACCCGTGCTCACCAAGCAGCAAAATGTTTAGGCATTCATGAAGCTAATACTTCATGCCACTCTAAATTAACTCCCAGTGGGTGTCAGATATCTGCACATGAACAGAAACCTCCTTGAGGAGAATGTTTTCATCAGATCTCAACAGTCTTCAAGCCACCATCAGTCTACAAAGCATAATCCCTGATTGATCTTGAACTCGGTTCTCTATAGAGCAAAGGGTATTGCAGCACTTTCACATAGGACTTTTTAACTCTGTACACTGTGTGCACTGTTATCATGAGTCATTTGGTTTTGAATATGGATTAGAAGCTTTTTTTTTTTTTTTGGCCTGCAGTGCAGAGAGCCATTCTTTACTTTTAATTAGCCATCACCTACAAATAAATCCAATTTGAAGAAGTGAATGACATCTCTTTACAAAGAAGGCCTTCTAATCCTCCTCATAAAATTAATCCTTAATTTGAAATAAAATCAATTGAATAACTTCTCACAATGTTAATCTGCAGATATTCTTTCAATTCAATTAGATCTTTGGAGCAAATGAGATGACATACAACCAGTTCAGTCTGATGATTCAATACTTTATAAGCCATTCTCATTTCATCATTCACTTTTATATTCACAACAATTATTGGTCTGTATTTTCCTGAACCTTGTGTAAATGAAGATAGATTAAACAAGATAGTCGATCAGTCTTTGTGAAAATGGCATCTTTGTAGACAGGAAGAAAGTCATAAAACATCAACTGTTTCTATAATAAATTGAAATCTGACTTGTTGATGATTTTATATAAAAGCTTTTGTATGTAGATTCTTTTTCAATTATCACAGTTAGTAATGCAGCAATTTGTGGTTTTTCAGAATTTAATTTCTGTATCCTGACAAGGAAATCACTTTTGGGCAAGTAGTATGGTAATCATCTTCACCACTCCCAGAGCAACACATCAATTTTTGGCCAAAACTAGTAACTTGACTCCCTCTGCAATCTCACTTTGCTCAGAAATCTATCTTAAGGTGACATGAATTCATTTCTGGACTATGTCCTTCACCTAACTGATCTTTGACTTTAGTTGGCTAAAGGTAGATGGGATGAATCATGCCTGCAATCATTGGTGGTGGTAACATGCTGGTGTTTTGCCGTGTCACCTCTGAATGACATAGACAGAGCCTGTGGGGCTCTATCACCACAGCCCCATCTTGTCCAGAACTGTGGGGTGACCTCTTCTCAGCTTTTCTGAAAAGACTGATGATGAACTGCAAGAGAGTTTGTAAATGAAAATCGGGCAAGATGAGGAAAGTAAAAGCAAAGTTTGAAGTGAAGAAGTTGAGATGGTAAGAACAACTCGGGCTGATCAGGAAAACACTGATGTGGAAATTCACAAAAACCTAAGGGGACAGAGGAGAAACATACAAGTAGATGAAAGACTAAACTCAGCAAGATCAGGGTCAGCCCATCCAAAGAAGTAATGCAGACTCATACTAACCATGACTCCCCTGATAACACTGTGTGATTTGCTTCAGGAGTAACAAGCATGCTAAAACTCAGGCAATGCACTTCAGTTCTACTAGTCTGCAAATACTTGTGTTTTCACAAATTGTATTTAGACCTACTTGCAGAAACCCAAATCCTGGTGAAGAGACTCAAACAAATGTGGCCTTAGAGAGGCAGAATTACAAATGGGTGTCACTCTCTTCTGAGAGCAGTGCTGACAATAAAACAGAACAGAGTCAGATGGCACTACTCTTCTGACACTACCATACACAAAGGCAGTTATTACTTGTGTTAACAAGGATGCAAGCCTGCCTCAACTGACTTGAGCCAGCACAGGAGCAGCTTCCAGATTTAACAGGCAATATGGATTTGCAACCAATTGCTTCCTGTAGAAAAGGGGACTATGCCCTACTGATCAGAGCACTGCAGTGACAGTCAAGAGACTTGGGATGTTTTGTCCTTCTCTTTTGTTAACCAAAGCATCAGGTCTGGTTTTGTTGTTGTTGTTTTTTATTAGGGAAAAGGCTAAAGAAAATAGAAACATCAGGAGAACGGACTCTAAAAAAAAGCAAATTAAAAAAAAGAAGAAATAAAAAGGGGGGAAAAAAAGGGGAAAAAAAGGAACATGAAGACTCAAAAAGAGATTGCTAGGGAGGAGCACCCACGAGGAACACCCAATGGAGCACTGTTCACAGCAGCTAGGAGGTCCCAGTGACCTGGTGGATGCCACCCTTGGGACTCTGCATGAGATCTGAGCAGAGGGAGCTGGAGCAGACTTGCTGCTGCTGGGTCCCTCAACAGCACTTGGGATTTTGTTTAAAGCCTTTGGCACTGTATCAAGTATACAATCTCTTCCCTTTTCTCTTTCTCTGTGTCCCTGCTTACTCTTCATTTTGTTTCTCTCACTTGTCCAATTAGCCTGAGAAATGCCCAGAGGCATGGTTGGTCCCTCGCTGTGTCTGGGCAGTGCATAGTACAGAGCTACTGTAATACAAATGCTGAGTAATGTTTTATCTTTTCGTAGCATAAAGAACTTTTTTTTCTAGGTAATCATATTTCTGGTTAGTTCTGGAAAGTTCTAACACCAAGGGGGAAAAAAAAAAATGAGAGTTTTCCAAGAGATACATGCTAGGTACAGTCTGGATTGTAGCCATATGACAGTGGTCTACCCCCTTTTCTTTTCCTTACTACATATATTTAAGACTAAATCTGATGGCTTGTTTCTACTTTTGTCTTTGTTGCTGCTTTTTTTTTTCTTTTTTCTTTTTTTGGGGGGGGGAGAGGAAGAGGAGGATGGGTCCCTTTTAGGTGTAAACTACTTAATGTCTTAAAATCTGTAAGCAATGTGACTACTGGAGCCTTTGTGTGGGTATGTGGCAATACAGCCAGATCACTCAAACAAGAATTTACAAGTAGGGCTGAGGTTTTATGTCTGAAAGCAGATTGAATACAGGGAGAATAAAGAAGGTGCCAGGGGACTTTTTGATTAATTTCTGTAGCTCATTATTATTTTTCTTTCAATAGTAATTTTACTGGAATTCTTGCAAGAAAATCCAAACGCTATTTGGTTTGCAGCCAGAGGATAAAGTGGATCTGATTATGTGCTTACATCAGTTTTATGCTAGTATAACCCAAAATGGCTCAAACAAAGTTAGTCCTAAACACTGCATATCATCAGAGTGGAAAGCAGACTCAGGACCATCATATACATTCTACTACTCACCAGAGAATATATTTTCTATGAAAATTATTAATAAGAATACCTATGGAGTGCTACTAATCAAACTTTCTGCTGTCCATCTCCACCCATCTATCTTAAATGGCTATCTTAAATCTTCTTCAAGTCTACCAGTATCCACTTCCACACATAAACAATTTTAAAGAAAATATATTAAAAAAGCTACAGTTTATTTTTGCTGCTTTATTGCTTATCACCAACACAGATTTTTCTCCACTTTTTTTTTCTAACGTAATTTGTCACCATTTTTAGTAGATGGCTTGATGCTGTTTCCTGCATGTTGATAATTACTATTTTGTGAGATAACAAGAACTTCTGAAACATCCACATTACATCAGCAGATATGACACTGAATGTTTCAGAATTTCAACTAGCATATGAAGTCCAGGCATCATACATAGCATCAAGTATTTACATGTGGGCAACTGAAAGCCCAAAGTGACTGTTTTCCTACTGAAAGTTTCATGGACCTATGGATTCTTCAGGATCAGTATTTATGATTCTATCTAATTGATTTTGTCGGAACCAAAATGTAACTGCAACAGGTAGACCTCTGTCTGATCTCTAACCAAAAAATACACACCTCTCCTTTAAGTAGATGTAATATGACAGTATTGTATTCACTTTAGTGGGATTTCACCCCATTTGCATCTATGTAAACACAAACAAAAGAAAATGATGGCTTTAGAGGAATTCATTGTAACTCTTAGAATTAAACACGAACTCAATTTGAGTCACATATGAGAAAACAGTTTTTGACCTAGAAGAAACAGAGTATGAATTATAGTGAGAATTCTCATACTAGAACTGTAGGTATTTTATGGATCTCTTAAGGATGCAAAAATATATATTCAAACCCTATTTATATTCTGCTAAAAATAGCACTCCAACTCTCAGCAAAGAAAGCAGGCTAATATAATGTCTTCTCCTCCAGAACAAATATGTAACTCCTTAGCTTAGGTCAAAAGAGTTCCTGTTATGTAGAAAGCCATATAAATCAGAAGAGAGATGGGCCCTTTCAGATGTGTAATTGACATCAGGAAAGAAATAGAACTAGCAATGCTAGTGAATTCTTGTAATACCAGAGTGGTTCAGGCAAATTCAATTCCAATAGCAAATAAATATTCTTTCAAAATTGGCTAAAAATGATATGATCTTTTTATGGTGTTCCTTCAGAACTCAACCATTGTAAAAGCTTACAAAGGCATGTAATGAGGGGAGGGCAAACAGTAGATTTGGCATATAATGTACAATCCTCTCAGAACTTCATGCTAAGTATCTGTGACAGCTGAATCTTGGAAAGCTCAGGGAACTTTTCATCTAAAACATGATCCAAATTAACCCATTTTACATTTCTGAATACTTTATTGAAAAAATGCTCATCTAACTGCATACTGCTGTTATTTTCCTCAACTAGAGATTGCAATGTAATACTGATACATAGGCCATATCTCTTGCCAGTCATGCACTGAATACTAGCATATGAAGTATTGTGGTAGGTCAGCAAAACACTTCCTACATACCTTGATATTTCCTGCCAAATAAATATTTTATATTGCTTGGGGCAGAGAGAGGGAGAAGATTTCTAATATAACTTTTGGCTCTTAGACAATGTATATTTACCAGAGATTCCAGATTTCACAAGGATAAAGAAGAAATATGCTTTAATCATAGAAGAGCAGTCATAAAAGATTTTTTCATAAATGGCATCAGGGCCAACTTAAAGATAATTAACTCTTATTTAGATACACACTAATAGAAGGTCATTTTAGACTTTCATGGTTGCTGTGCTTTGAAACCTTTTTCTAATTTACTGTGTGAACTTGTTTATAGATGTTATATGTGTGTATATATGTGTGTGTGTACAAATATTTGAATACATAAATTTATATAGTGTATATAGTAATATATGATCAGCTATTATCTGAGCTTTTATTTCCAGTTTCTGATCTTCAAATTTATTTAAAAAAAACCAAAAACCCCCAAAAAACTATAAATAACAGGAAAAACTTCTTAAAATATGTTAACAGCACAAGGAAACTCAGGGAAAATGTGGATCCGTTGGTGAATGGGAGGGGTGGGTGTAGGTGTCCTGGTTACGAAAAACATAGAAAAAGCAGAGTTGCTGAATGGCTTCTTTGCTTCAGTGTTTACCAAGGGCAGCCCTTTAAAATCCCAGGTCCTAGGGAAAAGCTAAAAGGACTGCAGAGAGGAAGACTTGCCCTGCATAGAGGAAGATTGGGTCAGAGAGCGCCTGAGAAAACTTGACACGCTCAAATCCATGGGCCCCGATGGGATGCACCCCGGAGTGCTGCGTGAGGTGGTGTATGTCATAGCTAAGCCACTTTCCATCATCTTTGAAAGATCCTGGAGAACAGGAGAGATGCTGGAGTGTAGGAAATATCTTAGTAAGTCAGGGACAAGGCCTATTTGCACAACCCAGCATACAGTTCAAGAGACTGTGATAGCGGAGGGTGCAGAGCAGGCCTGCTAGAATGCTCCACTGCTAGAAGGTTCTACCCCTGCTAGCATGTTCCCCCTGCTTGATGGGGGTGGGGGTGCTGAGATTGATGCAGCAGATGGCCAATAGTAGCAGAGCATGGGCGGGTGATAGAGCTGGAATAGCCAATTGCCGCGGGACCCTGGAACCGTATAAGAATGTATCACCCTAAACAATAAACGAAGTTCACTCTTACTTCTGTGAGGACTCCGTGCATATTCGGAAAGGTCTTCCTTCAAATGGCGCCCAACGTGGGGTCCTCAGCGTAAGCTCGCAGAATTCGTGCAGCGGAGAGACGCAGACCACGGATTAGAGCTGGGGAAGACCGCGGGCGGAGGAGTCTGAGGCGAAGACCGAGGGCAGAGAAGCATCGGCACTCAGGTAGGAAGGGTCACTACCTTCCCCCCGTCACAAGGGCTGCCAGCATGGATAAAGAACTTGCAGCAGCACAGAAACTGCTTCAGAGTTTACTTGCTAAACAAGGGGAAGCAGTAAAGGACAAAGACCTAGGCAAGTTTGTCTGGGCACGGGAAAATGGATTTCTGCAGGCGCCTCCTTCGCTGTTTTTAGCAGAGGAATGGCGGGAAATTGGGGATCAGCTGCGGGAGAAAACGATCACCACGTGGCGGACTGTAGTTAATACCTTGCGGGACATGAGGGCTGAATCCACTGTTGCTGCGGCTGCCGTGCAAGCCCCTGCGTCTCCAACTAGCCGTTTGAGTGTGTTTTTTGGAACCGGGAATGTGAAACGCGCGAAGGGACTGATCGGAAAACTGCGTGGTTCGGTCGCGGAGCTCTTAAAAACTCAGCAAAGCACCGTGACTGGTGACTCTGCCCTGACAGAGCAAAAACCAGAAGTTGACCCGATGAGTGCCGGCAGTAAAGTGCCGCCAAATTTGGAAGGAGGAGTCGCCAGCCCCATGTGGGCAGAGGCATACCCACCTACGGAAGGGGGAGGGCCGGCTTGTAGGCCAAAAATCTATCCACCACGCCCATCTATTGTTCACTGGGGAAGGCCAGAAAGCGTCCCACTCCCCTCTGATGATGGCTGCTCCACCGACTTTGATGAATGCCCTCCTACGGGGAGGGGCCAATGGAGACTGGTGTGGCATAGGGAAAGGACTTAAAGGAACGGCAACAACAGATGGAGAAGTTGATGCAGCAAATGGAAAATAGTGTCACACGGTTATTAGGTGCGACAGAGATTCAACAAAGGGCAGAGACTGTGAATGCCCCCCAGGTGCCAACTCAACAAGCCAAACCTGTTCAACAGCTTCAAGAGATGCTACACACCGAACCAACTGCCGCCTCCTCAGAGACAATGTCAATTGCTCCATTTGGTCTCATATACCAGTGGCCTGCTTGGCAAAAAGAAAAAGGGGGAGAGGACCTCTCTAAAAACCTTTCCGATGCCAAGCAGCAAATGCAGCAAACCACAAATGACATACAGCGTGAAAGTTGGTAAAGAAATGGAGAGATAAGTTGGTAAAGAAGTGTGGAGAGCCTCTGACGATCCTTGAATGGATATTTATGCCACATATGCTGCTTATGAGTATTTGGCAGAGGTCAGAAACAACTGCTTACCTCATCAAAAAAGCACGAACAGGGATAGTGGACATCAGTGGCGCTGAACCTGAACATATTAGCCTTCCAATAAAAGCAGAAAATCTTGAATGGATGTTAAGATACACAGAGCCAATACAATTGGCGCTACTTCATTATCCAGGTACACTGCGTATCAGGCAGCCAAAGGATCCCTGCCTACAGGTCATCCTGAAATAGCAATGGCTACTGCGGCCCAAGGTGGTGCAACAACCAGCAGAAGGACTTACGGTCTACACAGATGCAGGAAAGCAACAGAAAAAGGCAGCATGTACCTGGCCAGAAGGGTCAGGTTGGAGGAGTCCTACGATAGATGAAGATGCACGTGACTCGCTTTAAACATTAGAACTCACAGCTATCTCATGAGTGTTATCTCAGTGGTGGGACAAGCCATTGAGTATTGTGTCAGACTCCCTGTATGTGGGGGGCATGGTACAATGCTTTGAAGCCGTGCACATTAGGCCACCAAATTACGAACGGTTGCATCGACTGTTCTTGCAAGTGAAAAGGGCAGTTGCAAACAGAGAGGAACCTTGTTGCATCATTCAGTTTAATATCAGCTTGAGTGATGCACAAGGCATAGTGAGGTCTTGCCCCCAATGCAACCAATACGGAAGAGGCTTAGGCTTAGGGGTTAACCCCCGAGGTCTTCAAGCCTGTGAGATTTGGCAAATGGATGTAACACATTTTCCTGAATTTGGTCGTCTTAAATACTTACATGTTAAAATAAATACCTTTTCAAAAATGATTTGTGCTACTGCACAAACAGTAGAACGAGCTATACATGTCATTCGGCATCTAGTAACTTGTTTTGCTATAATGGGAGTGCCGAAAGAGCTGAAAACAGATAATGGGCCTGCATACGTGGGCATGCGAGTGTCCCAATTCCTACAAAACCTGGGCAATGAGCAATCTTATGAAATTCAACAAGAACAAGTGCAAGGTCATGCACTTGGGGAAGAATAACCCCAGACATCAGTACAGGCTGAGGACCGACATTCTGCTGAGCAGCTCTGCAGAAAGTAACCTGGGCGTCATGGTGGACAACAAGTTGATCATAAGGTAGCAGTATGCCCTTGTGGCCAAGAAGGCCAGTGGGATCCTGGGGTGCATTAAGAAGAGCATCTCCAGCAGGTTGAGGGAGGTGATCGTCTCCCTCTCCTCAGCCCTGGCGAGGCCATGTCTGGAGTACTGTGCGCAGTTCTGGGCTCCTCAGAACAAGAGGGATGTGGAGCTACCGGAAAGAGTCCAGTGCAGGCCTACAAGGATGATCAGGGGCCTACAATATCTGCCTTGTGAGTAAAGGCTGAGAGAGCTGGGCCTGTTCAGCCTGTGGAAGGGAAGGCTGAGAGGGCACCTGATCAGTATTTATAAGTAGCTCAAGGGAGGGAGAGAGGAGAATGGTGCTGGGCTCTTTTCAGTGGTGGCCACTAGATAGGACTACAGGCCACAAACTGAGGCATCAAAAGTTCCATAAGAATTTAAGGAAAAATTTCTGAACAGTGAGGGTGGTAGAGCACTGGAACAAGTTACTGAGAGAAGTTGCGGATTCTCCTTCTCTGGAGACCTTCAAAACCTGCTTGGACTAGCATCCTGCATGTCCTGTGCCACATGAACTAGGTGACCCTGTGTGTGCAGGGGGGTTGGGCTAGATGATTTCTAGAAATCCCTTCCAACTTTAAGCATTTTATGTTTCTATGATTCTGTGTGAGACAGTTTTACAACATTTACAACATCAGAGGTCACACCCACCCTTCTCCCTGTATGTATTGGTCATATTGATCATATCTTGTATTGATAATATCTTCTACATGAGTGTGTGTAGTTAGGGTCTGGCGACCGGAAGATACTGCGCTGTATGGGAATATAGAGCCCCTAGAGCCCCCTCCCTAGCCTCCCTGATAGCCAGTGGTGTCTGATTACTGATGTAAGCAGACGGAAGTGACCTTGCATACCTAGGCTATAAAACGAGGTGTTACAAAGCAATAAACGCCATTTGCCATCCACCACATTGGTGTCAGCGGGCTGATGGACCGGATGACAGAGGGGGAGTCGCCAAGCCGTTCCTGAACCAGGTCGCCACGCCAGCGAAAGGCAACACATGAGTAAAGGTATTTCACAGCTCTCCTATTTCTTTGAATGATACAATCAATTTAACATTAAAGTAGGATTAGTCCCATCGTCAGTTGCACCACTACAAATTTCCCATGACCAAATTTCTGTCCATTTTATAATTATTAAAACTGTACTTTAAATAATCATTTGCTAAATGCACTATAGAGAATGCTTTATTGAAGTCCACATCTCCTTTATATGGAGGGGAGGGGAATAGATTCTCATAAATGGTGAAATATGTAAGATCAATTTTGCATAAATTCTTTTTTTTTAGACACAGAGCTGGCAGAACTTGAACACTCATAGTCAAAATTCTTTGCTTTTTACCTCTCCCTTGTAAAGAGCTTTATTATGTATTCATGTGTTGTAGAGATAATTCATGATGAAAGTACTGAGTGTCATGGATGTAGTAAGCATCCTAAAAGCTTACTTTGACATATGAACATATGAAGCATTCTGATAGGAGCAAAATCAGTTGCATTTGTGAATCTTACTTGGGATATGCAGGATTTTTTTTTCTGAGTTATCACTCATGTATATGTTATACTAACTCTTGCTAATGTTTTTTCTACCTGTTAGAGTAAAGGCTGAGAGGGATGCTCCATGATGTGCTTATGTCTCCATCCCAAGTTTGTTTCAAGGGTTTTTTCAATTTATAACTACATCCATAGAAAGATTTAAGTACTGAGATAAGCTATTTTTAGGCTCTTGAGTCCTGGGACTCAGAATCATCCAAAACTGAGTGAGGCATCTGTACTTTCTATACAGTTTGTAGGAAGGGCTACATATTTCAGAAGGGAACCCATAAGAAGACAATAGTGACTGAAAGCTATCTGTGAATTCCAGTAGGAAATCTCAACCACATCATGTGACTTAAACTCCACTTCATGTAGTAGGCATCTTACTCTGGATTGTAGCAAAGTGTCTCCTCCTTTTAAGGCATCAATCCCGAGTCTTTTCTGAAGTTAGCTAATAGATCTTAACAAAATGAAGAGGTGATTATTTCAGAGGTGACTGTTACTACCTTTCATCCAAAATACTAGTGGCAAGATGCTTACACAGTGGGCATGTAAGCTTGGCTTCTATTCCTCTCAAAGATTTTAAAATACCTATTTGGAAAGCATTCTAGGAATCAGAAGCCTATTCTAAGGATAGAATCTTTAAAGTAATGTCAGTCTGCAAAACAGCATGTATTGCCAGATCATATTCCATGGGAGCCATAGTGCAACCCATGGAAGTCATTCATATGCAAATTCTAAACTTGAGGACCTCTTGATCTGCTTCTATGGACTGAGGAATTTTATTGTTGGTGGGGTATCTGGGAGGGCATCTGCTATTGTGCTGTAATGTCCTTACATTAAAATTTTTAAAGGACCTAGCATAGGCTAGGGGTATAATATTTCATTCTAAATCTTATGCACAAGTAATGAGAGAATCATTTTAAAGCTAATGAAGAGGTAGAGGAGTCACATTTAAACAAGTATTCGATCATAAGTCTTTAAACAAATGCCTGTTTAATCAATGACCTTATTTAATAACACTTAGATGGTTCCTCCTTTGTTACAGTTTAATGATGTTATTTATACTTTTATGTAGACAAATATTACTTTTGTTAATCAGTGCATCAATTTTGAAAGGTTATAATAAATAGGAAGTTTGCTTGTTAAATGCAATTAATATCTTAAATAGATAAAATGTACTAGATATTAATTTGAACTCAAAGAGACCTTTCTTACAGAACTAAAGAGATTTTTGATAAATTCAGATAAAACTCTAAAGTACTGGACTCCCTTTTCCCACTTTCCCATTGTTATATATCTTTCACAATTTACTGCCCAAGAATTCTTGAGAGTTAATGGTGTTATAGGTGTGATATATAAAACTAAAGAGGCTAGCAAACCCATGAGAAATACAGTGGAAAAATGGTGATTCTTCAAAATCAGCTTTATGCAGTATTACAGATAAGGAAATTCCTGTACCAGACAGAACAACTTTATATAGGAACATAGTTTATTGCATGACAGAGATTTTGCACCCTGAAACAAAAAGCACTCCAATTGCATTAAAAACCTGCAAATTCTATACTATTCTAAAATGAAAAGATAAACATCAATAAAAAATATGCTCTCCTGTACTTCTCAAAAGTTCTGAAGGAAATTTCCTTGTCTTTGTCACCATTTTGCTAAGTGTGAGGAGTCCTCTTAACTCTTTAAAAGTATTTATTAGTATTGAAAAGCCCCAAGATTTAAGAGCATATTACCTGAAGAAGCAATACCTGAAGAATTTCTAGAATAGAAAGGCAATCAGAAGAGAAATAAGCTTGAGTGAGAGACAACTTTTCTGTGGAAAAAAACTCCTTCCTCAGAAATGGAGGCAAAATAGGGTAATGTCAGGGCTGAAATAGAAATCCAGAAAAGCATATTTTCCTCAGCCAAGCCCTGTGAAGTTATGCAAGCACTACACATTAAAATGCTCACAAGAGCTGAGGAAGGTAACTAAAAATATGAATGATGTGTTAGCCGTAGCGTTTAAAAGTTAACAGATTGGTCAAATCATGAGCAATATAATATAAGAGATTATATTTAGTTGTTCACTTTAACTTGGTGTCCCAATCCACTGTAGGAGGAGGTTTCGATATGATCCCAAGAGAGAGATTAAGACACAAACGGAGTCAGATGCCGTACAATCTTGTAAGTTCTATTCTCATAACAGCGACAGAGAGAAGAAGAAAGAAAAAAGAAAAAGAAGATAAGCAAACAAGCGAGAGAGATGCAGCAAGATTATTTACCACCACCACCAGTCCAGTCCAGCTAGATTTCATTGGTTCCGCCTCAGTGCAGGTGAAGACGCAGCTCGCTCAGTGCAGGTGCTAAGAGTTCGGAAGAAGAAAACCATCACTTCCACCGCACACAACGGAGGAAAACGTAGTCCTTTTATTGTCTCAGTTCTTGAAGAGTCCACCTACTTTCTCAAAGTTTTCTGATGTGTGTTGTTTGTGTGTACTGTGTGCTCTGGTGCTCCTCTTCCCGTCAACAGTCGACTGCCAGTGCCACTTAGCAGGCACTGATGAGCCTTGTTAGCCCAAGAAGCTGTAAATTGTATAGAGATAAAACACCTCAAGCTGATTATCACAGTCTTCCCAGAGACAGGAAACCAGGGCCAAGAAGTCGTAAATTGTATGGAGATAAAGCACCTGGAACTGATATCCAAATCTTCCCTTAGACAGGATGCTGAGGTCAAGAAGTYCCAGAGATAGATGTAAATTGTATGGCAACAATGTAGAGACAAACACAAACCAAAACAGTCTCTAACACTTGGTAATAAATAAATAAAGATAAATGTATCTGTTCTGACGTGTATCTAATGCCGAAACTAAAAAGTTCAAAACTTTCCGAGGACTTGAGAAGTTTTTATAACTAGGTTGGAGGTGGAAGTCCCATTATTGACCTCCAAGGATAAAGCTTAAATATTTCTTAAATGTTTCTGAGTGATATATGAGATTTTCTGTAAGATTCTTTACAAATCCACACTTACTTGTAGTTATTTTTCAGGAAAGCCAGGCCTATCACAGCAATCTGTTCTAACTGAGTTGAAACTAGAAAATATATATTTTCATATATCAAATTTGTTAAAGTATTTCAAACAAATAATCCATATAAATAGACTCTTCCAGGATATTTTTAGGTCAGAATAATAGCATTACAGTTGTCTACTTCTAAAAATGCTTTTTTTTCTTAACCGGTATATCAATTTCAGAGTTTCCCTTATTTAAAACAGGGAAAACTACTAATACTCCTAATATTCTGAAAGACGTAATGAGCATTTTATAAAAAGAGTTATTTTTGATTCCTTTAATACCATTTGGTGAAAAGGTGCTCTCTCTATCTAGGAACCTATTCTTTTTTTTTTCCTACTTGGTTCTTGAGAAAAACAGTGGACCAAGTGGTAGCATAAGTCCTTACACAACTATGCTGAAACTAATATTAAAGAAAATGCTTTCCCCTTTTTATCCATTTAAGTAGAGATGCTTAGTGTCAATTTTACTCTCAGTCCTTTCTACACTTTGTCAACATCCCAGAGCCACGGTAGATTTGTAATTGAAAATACTAAAATTCCTTATCCTAGATCAACAAACTCTGGGCTCTCACCAAACACAGCTTTTCATTTCTCTCTCTCAATCGCATATGAGACCTTTATTTTCCCTTGTGCAGAATATCCACCTCTATCAAAGTTTACCTTATTTTTGCAAATCATTATTTTTGTGTCAAGGGAAAGCCTTTTTTTTTTCACTTAAGAAATAGTTGTTTATACTGATGCATTGAGAAATGCTCCTTGTAGATGGAACAAACATCTAATATCTTAGAAAGTAGCTGTGCATGTGAGAGAGAAGACAGAAGAGAGAGAAAAAAATACATGCATTGAGAAAACTCTGTGAGAAAACTCTGTGAAAGATGATGCCTTCTCTTCATTCCAAAGTTAAGAAGTTACCTTCCACCTTAAACATTAGTGATCACTGTAGTCTGTGAACCCCAAACAACATGAGAAACTCTACTTCAGAGGATGAAACAGATGGTCTTTTATTTAGCCCACTAGGTTTTTAATCCTCTCTGTTCTCACCATTCCTACCATCCAAGACAGCTAATTTCTAACATTCTATTTCTAATAAAATTACTGTGTTTACTGCAGAAGAAATCTCTTTAGTGATGGTATTTTAGCAGAGGATAAATTCACATAAGATTTAACGATTCTTCAGGAGAGTAAAGCAACTTTGTTAAAATGTTGATTCTTTTAACTTGTCTTTTAACTTTCAGAATAAATTGCCCGGAAAACATTGCTACTGTGGGACCTATAGCAAATTTAGGATAATATCATGATCTTATTGCTTACTTAAAAATGGTCATATGCGTCCCTATGCACAAAGAATCTGAATTTCTTAGCCAGAGCAGAGTTTAATCTCATAAATTAAACTTGAAAAATAGACTTAAAAATATAAAAATATCAATTAAGTGTTGAGAGAGGACATTAAATAAAAACACAGGCAAGTGAATATCTTGTGTAATAATACAGAACTAAATTAAGTTCAAGAAATTACATTGCTCAGTCTTTATTTTTCCAGTTCTACAGATTCTTTCTTATATTCAAGCTATTTTTTAAAGTGTCACTTAGCTGTGATGTCTAATGCTGAGAATTTGATGTGCAGATTAAATAAAAACACAGGCAAGTGAATATCTTGTGTAATAATATAGAACTAAATTAAGTTCAAGAAATTACATTGCTCAGTCTTTATTTTTTCCAGTTCTACAGATTCTTTCTTATATTCAAGCGATTTTTTAAAGTGTCACTTAGCTGTGATGTCTAATGCTGAGAATTTGATGTGCAGATTTGTGAAGACATATAAACAACTGGGAATATAGTTCTGCAGAATACAAGTAGAGCTTGTGCTCTTAAGATATTTATTTTCTTTTGAAATCCCAGCTGCAGGTTCAGTGAGCATATTTTCGAACTGTCTGAGGCTCAGATACTGGTTGTTCTTGTGAGAATGAATGGGTCCTGAAAAATGCCAACATATGATCAATCAGGTCACTTGACATGTAACCTCATGCCATCCAACTGGTGTTCTGAAGATGGCAATTGCTACCTGCACAAGTGCCTCTGAACCTACAGACAAGTTAATACATGTGCAGTGGTGCTCCTGCAAAATTATACGAGCAGCACCAATAGAGGATTTGGGAGTAGTTAAACAAATGTTAACTGTTCTCCTGTGAGGATCAAGGGAAGTAGGGCCCAAAGTGCAAAACATTTTATGGCAATACATGCTTCTCTTAGTGTTTTAACACCTGTCTCCCTTGCTTTCTGCTGGTGTTTTCATACCCTAACTTCTTACCACTGTGAGCTCATGCTCTGGCAGTCAAAGTACTTGTTTAGACACTAGGACACAGATTGAAAAAAATTTTGCTTAAGTTAGGAATATAGATGTTTCAAACATAGTACAATTCAATTACTTGGAAAATAATACCATATTGGGTGCAAATTCTTGCTAGATAAAAGTTTTAGTAGGTTAAATTAGGGGGGGAAATCTTTTAGAAATGCTCCTCTGTGCTACAGAATTTCAAAACTCTTTCCAGAAGGTCTGCTTCAGAGCAGCAACTGGCCATGCATCTTGTGCTGCCATACCCTGCCCTATTAAGATGGTGCTTGCATTACTGGTGTTTAAACACTGCAAAATGCTGTAGAATTAAAATCAGAAGAGTGAAATCATAACTACAGTAAGAGATGGGACTTTCAGCTCTATTTTTGAATACAGCATCCTGTGGAATAGCCTCAGAATATCACTATTTTTAGTAATATTTATATTCTTGTAGATAGAGATAAACAAATGACTAACAGTGAGTGATATGCATACTCAAAGCTCAGGCTTTCTTATGTCACCTATTTAAAAATGGTGAGTATTCTGATTCTTAAGTCACATGACTACATGCCTTCCACTTTTAAATGAGCATGGATATTTATAACAGCTAGGAATGATTGCATATCCCTTTGGCATGTGGATATAGAGGTTTTCATTAATCATTTAAATGAGGAAGCGAACTTGCATGGAAATAACACTGGTACATAAAAAAACAAAAATGCTAAAAATTACCATATTCACTAGCCAGATACACAAGTCAGCTAAATTAGTGCTTGGATGGTCTTGATGATTTAGCATTGTAAAAATATGAACATATAGGGAAAAAAAATCCCTCAAGACAAGAGTCCATTCACAAATAAAGTTCAAGTGATCATTTTATTATACTTGGTTTATTCCAGCATAACATCAGAGTAAACAAGCACAAGAAAATATTAAGCTATTTTAAACATACCTCAGTAAAAACTTTATATTTCAGCACTAAAAAGTGAGTTAAGACTATTACTAATTTTAGATGGATTACTAAAAATGTTTCTCAAAAGTAACTGAATCTACTGCAGGAGGACAAGAAATTTAGAGGACGATATTCAGGTTTATTTCTAAATAAAAGTTTCATGAAGTCACAAGTCCTATGTAACACAGGTCCTCCAGAAAAGTTGATGGGAATTTTTAACTCTGGCTGCATTTGAATTACTTTTCATCACAGGTATTTTCATCACTTATAGAAAGAAAAATTAGCAAATGTTACCAAATTTTAGTATACAGTTATAGGCAGTGTAATGAAACACAGAAGTTATTTACATACATATTATTGATATGATCTGGCAGCGGAAAGGCCAGATCTTGACAGATGCATCCTGAGCAATACCTTTCCCAGATGTTATGCTGGTGACTTCTCTGACAATAAGTCATTAAATCAATAAATGTACAATCTAAATAGGAATATTGATTAGAATAGTGTCATATGGAAGTAACATATAAATACTTATACCATTGACCTTTCCCTAATAATTTTCTTTCCTCATTATTGTGGAAATATTTTTCGTGTTCTTACTGATGCTTGAAGCTATTTGTTATCATGCACCAGCTCTCACCAAAAATTAGTGTGACAGAAACTTTGCATGTTGCTTATTTATTTGGAAATTTGTATATTTTTCTCTACAGAAAATGACTTTGTAAGGTTGTTAGAAAACAAGCAGTGCTTGAAGCACATAATTGAAGTATCACATGAATGTTCCATGAAAATAAAATTCTCTCCTTTCACATGATTAGAAATGGATAAAAGCCTGCCTTTTATGTAATAGAATATTGTGATAAAACTGTAAAGGTCATTGGAAATATGAATGCTGAAATGATTCACTTATGACAGATATTACATTTGAAATGCTTGTCTGTTTCTATCTGAGTTTAAAAACATGCATTTTTAGGTGCAGTTGTAAACAATGTTATTTTTTTCCCTAAAATACCTGCATTTATTTACTTGTATACAATATGTTTAATTCAGGAATGTTATTTACCACTTTTCTTCTTGGGTGATTTTATATTACATTATTCTTCAATAAGCCAGGGCTTAAGCCAGGGAATGGCAATTATTTGTATCTTTGGCACAAACATTTAAATTTCAAACCCACAATAATATGTAGAAAAAAGATATATTGGCAATTTCTAAAATGATACAATGCACTTTAACTGATTTGTGACATATTCCTTTCCAAAGTAGGGGGTTTTTTTTCCTGTGATTTTGAAGTTTATCAAGCAACATTTTCGTGTGTGGATTTGTGTATCTGTGTGTGTATGTAAAAAAGAGAGAGAAGGAGACACAGTATACATTTTTGTTGGCAATTTGAAGTATTGTAAAATTTGCTTTCCTAATGAATTAAAAAAAATACTGTGTCATTCATTTCAGAATATTTTAAAGCAGCCAATTTTTGATACTGAAAGACAGGTGAAAGAGAAATCTCTTCATTTTTTTAGGCTTTTAAGGCTAGTGTTGAGAGATGACATTAAATGATCAGTCAAATTCTGTAGGTTGATAATTAGCTCAGTTTGATATAGCTTAAGAACTTCATGGCACCAAGATAAAACCAACTTCCCTAAGGGAATAAACCAGTAATTAATGACGTCAACAGGACTGCCTGCATTTTAAAAAAAAAAAAAAAAAAAAAAAAAGAGGAAAAAAAATCCATTGTGTGTACTAGCATACCACATTATCCAAAACCATTATCATCCTTCTCAATCACCTTGGGATCTCTTTCCACCCTATTATCCCTGCCTTTCCCTAAAACATATATCTAACTTATACCTAATAAGACAAATAACTCACAATAATCTCTGATACATGCTCAATTACACTGAATTGTGTCTGTGGCCCCAGCTTTCCCCACTCTGAACATCATCTCTCTGAATCAATGGTTTTGCAGGATAGAATAGCAGAATGAGCAGTTTATAGAGGAGGCTTCAGGAGATGTTTGCTGAATTCCTGTTCATCTATAAAGCATTGTGGATAAAATATCACATCTGATCTCAGTTCCTGTCTTGGTTTTTCACACTATTGTAAGACTTTAGATAATTCACTGTCTGTCTATCTATCATCCATTTCTTCTTTAACTTTTGCCTATATTTTCCTTCCTTTCAAAGGAATACTCTTTTATGTTTATGTCCAGCTCCCTGAACAATTACGCTTATTGTTGTCTGATATTTCCAAGTTCTGCAAGGATAATTTCTGTCCCAGTCGCTCCTCTTCTCTTTCCTTGGTACACCTTGAACCATAAATGGGATTCAAATAGGATAGAGAGGATTCTGCAATTCTTTCAAAACAGAGGGAGTAAGTTTGGAAGGCATTAAAGTGTTCAGAAAAAAAAGCCACTTCCTACTTAGGCAAGTGTTCTGTAATGAGTTCTAGTTGAAAATATTAATTTAGAGGGGATTATAAAATATTGTTGCTGTGTATATCCAGAGTTTTACATGTGCAAATAGCATATAAAATATTATCTTTGGCTACACATGTTATTTCTGATTAGTTCTTTTTTAAACATCCTTGTCATTACAATGACATTGTAATGCCATCCTTGCCATTACAATGGCTTTGTTAAAACAATTAATAGCAAAAGAAAGATTACATTGATTTCCAGGCCAAATATATATATGGACTTAAATAATAGCAATAAGATATTCTCATCATAAAATTCTCTTGCAGAACATATATAGAGTAGTCTGTCGATGAACTGGAGTCAGGACGTGTCATCAACATGTCTCACAAAATATAGCACCTAATGTCTTAGTAATGCTGCCCATTGTAAAGAATTAACATTTGAAAATGTTTTGAATATAAAAATGATAATGCTCCATCACTTGCATTTCCATTAATTGAGTATTTTATTGTTGCTTTATGTTTTATGGAAAGAAAAATATTTGTTTCTATGTATTTATCTTTTGGAAAGGGATATACAGAAACACATCAGTATAATTATTATTAATTAACATGTCATTTATCTTGCTTGTATTTACATCCATATTTTAAATTTTTTTTTTAAAAAGTTTTGATCTCCTGCATGTAACTTCCAAAGGATCTCAACAACTCAAAGGAATGCAAAGATTTTATTATTAAATTCTTTATTTTTTTAGCAAAAGTATGCATTTGCTTTCTTAGCAAATGTATCTAATTTCTTTCATTGAGATTTCAATTTCTCTTGCCCTTTCCCTCTCACAGTTTCTCGTTCTTCTCTCTTCTTTTTCCTGTTAGCAGCTGCGGCTCCATGTCAAATATTTGAAATGACTGCAAGCCTTTTCAGATGCTATATCTGCACAATATAACACTTCAGGACTCTGAGATCAAGTCAGAATGCAGTACCCCAGTGGTGGCATCTAAGTGTGCTGGTAACACCTCGGAATGCTCTAGGAGAAATTAGACTGGGGACACACAGTTAGGACTCCCTTGTTAGTGTGTAGTGTACTTCTAATACAGCCTGAAATCCCAGCCCTGGGAAAATACTATGCTGAACAACTGCTATGAACTAATTATAGAAACACAAAACAAAGCTGCTGGGCTGGCCCTGCCAAAAGCTGAGGAGTTCAATACGGAGCAGTGCATCTTTAAAATGTCAAGCTGTGAACCCAGCCTGAGGGGCTGAACTACACTTCCCTGCATAACAGAGGGAAAGATTTGCAGGTCTAAAATTGAATCACTGAACTGAACAGGAACCCAGTTAAATGACTCTAGGGAAAGCTAGATTGAGGGATATGTCAAGCATGTTCATGAGTATAGAAGTATTACTTTAGGTTGCAAAAGAGCACAAGCCTCAGATGAGGTTTCATGATTCAGCACTGTGTCTTAGATGTCAAAGTCTGTCCCTTTCCATCCTCTCTATTCATAGAAGGGAATTAGATTATTTCCTAAATAGCTTATTAGTTAAAATATTTGTCAATAGGAAGCTTGAAGTAAAGTATTCTTATTCCCAAGGAAAATATGAACCTATCACATCTTAATAAAAATTTTACATAGTATTGGCAGGGAAGACATGTCTCAAGAAAGTGAAAGGATAGTTCAAGAAGGAAGTGACTTGGAATTCCTTCTGTTGGTGATTTATCCAACCACAGAGCTGTTGGATAAAACAGCAGCATCATTTATCACAGAGGAAACCAAGCTCATGAAAGCCCTAATTCACAGAACACACACTGGTTTAGACCCTGCGGGTAGCCTCAGCCCGTGAATCTCAGTCATGCTTGAGGGAAAATTAATCATTTAGCTGCTAACATCACTTCTGGATGTGAGGAGAAACATACCTTTAGGTAAGCGAAACAGATTCACAGCTTTTCACTTGAAGCAAGAGGATGCCTATCTGCACAGAGGAAGAGAGAATAAACACCTCCCTCAGATCTTGCAATAACCAGTTGCCTGTAAGTCTATCATCAGGGAAACAGGGAATACAGCTCAGTTTAAGTATTTCTGTAAGCAACCGTCGGTTTTCCTGACTCCTTTATGAGGAACTGCTCTTTGTGTAAACTCAAACTTGTCTCCTAGTAAGCTGGTCACCTAGAACAGCCACTAATGGGAAAAGATCTCCCAGAGAAAGAGTATTTCTCCTATCAGTGCTTGCAAAGTACATAATCGTATGCATGGAAAAACAACTAGCAAAAGTTTTGGTACCTCTGGATTTTAGATATGTCTATAGATATTTTGAAGATAAAGTATTTTTAGTTTATGTGTCTGTAGTAATAGCTGGATGGGACTTCAATATTAAAAACTTTTCAAGATTTAAGCCACGAAGTCTAGAACAAAAATTATGCTACAAGCATCATTGTAGTAATAGATATTTGCTGAGTGGGATTTTTATTTTTGTTTTTGAAATCATTAACAGTAACCTCTGCTAACATAGTCCTGGGGAACATGTGCATATGAAATTACTTGAGTTGTCGCTGAAGAGATGAGAAATGAGAATACTGTGCAAACAACCATGCATTTTGATATGTTTGACTTACAGTGCAATGTGGTGAATGGTCTATGTGGAAAAATTAAGTTCCTGCAGTATATTGGCTTTTATGCTGTTCTGCATGTACATAACGGCCCTTCTGGAGCTCTGGACATTTGTAGCTCTTGGGGAACAGGTAAATTAACAAGAATCTCTACTTCTTTAAGGAAAAAGCTTTTGACAGGCAAAACCAAACTCATACGGTCCTATCAAGGGATCTATATAATTAGCAATCACATGGTTTTAAAAGATTGATTTTTTTTTTTTATAGGGCAAGCTCATTTCACCAAAAAGATATGAAAAATACAACAAGACAGGAAATTGTGACTCATACTTCGTATATTATCCATCTCCACTCAAATAAGACTATTAAGTGAAAAATAATTATGATTCAGAAAACTAACACTACGGCATGATTGTTCCATCAGACCATATATGTATTTCTTATTTAGCATATCTAATCCCTGTGGCCACAGAGATATATATCTGATGACTTTCAGATTACCTCTGAATTTGCATTTTTTCCATTCCTTCTAGATATAGAAAACCAACACAATTAAACTGGGAACATCTGGGTTGTCTTTCTTCATCAGCAAAATATTAATTAAAGAAACTTCAATGAACTTCAGAATTTTATCTTACTTCACCTTAGATCTTCAAATCTCTTTGGAAGTGATGAATTCAGAGTCTTGAAGATGAGGCTGATTTTGGAGCATCACTGCAGCATCGCTGTCATCAGCCTTATGAGAAAGGAAGACTATAGCTTCACTTTCAAATGTAAATGTGAAAGATTGGCAGATATACGAAGTAGTATAGCCTTTTGCTTCTGCGTTGTTAGCTGTTCCATTAGCTATCTTCCCTCAATGTATTTTGTCTCACATGTTTCTCATGTGTGGTCCTGTACATTCCAAAAGGAAACAATCCAATAAAGCCAAAACTCTAGAGCAATATCCAGACCACACTCCCTTTATCCAGTGTTTATATGGTCTGGGTGCCTTCAGAGTGCACTGCCCCCCTAGTCTCTTTCACTAAGAGTATTGCAAACAAACAAGAAATGCTAGACAAATCTATTCATTTGAGATCTCATCCATCATACAAACACATCTCATCATGGTTTAGAGTCCAGTTAGTCTTCACCCCTCTTTCTCTCTCTGAGTCTGTGGTCCATTTTAGGACTAAGTATTTGGAAATGGGCCAAAAAGGAGGTTCAAGCCCTCTCCTTTGGATGTGAAGGTTTATTGGAACAGCATTTTATAAAACAAAAACACCTCTTCCAGAGTCCAAGAAATAAACCTATGTCTTCATCATTTACTACTGCTTGAACTCCCTGCTCTTTTTGCCTGCTGTTTCTAGGTCCAGGGCTCTTCCGTTCTTACTTCCCAATAACTCAAAGAAAGAGAGGGAAAGACTTCTCAGCCTAACATCCTAATGTAGACAGTCACTGCCGAAGTGGAAACATGTTTCCTCCAGTTCAAGAAGTTTTACAGCAGAGGTGGTCTTCCTTTGGGGTAGCCTGTTGCCTAACAACGTGGTCACTGGCATGGACCACTTCTGGGTTTAAGATTCACACTAGGAACACTAAGCAGGAGACAAGAATCCTTTCCATAGTTAGGAGCAAGCGTTCATGACGTTTTCAGGTAAAAATAAAAGAGACTTCCAGGTACTCCTGAAAGTTGATGAACCGAGTCACACTTACAAAAGAAGGTGAATTTTTGGTCACAGTTTATGCATGAGGTACTAAGACTGGATCCAAAATACAACTCAAAGTGCAGTCCCATTAAAGTCATAGTAATTACTCTACTGACTTTTACTGTAGTCAACATTCCAAGAGAAAGTCATTATGCTGGCTCTAAATCAGAGATCTAAAGCATTCTAATATTTAATGGTGTAATACAAAAGTCATTGAAATGAGTGAAAGTTTCTCCTGATGCTTTAATGTGCTGTAGATTCAGATAACATGCATTAGCCTGCCTAAGGAAAATATATATATATATAAAATATATATATAAAATATATATCTTTGTGTTGCTGTTGAGATCACCTCTGCTTTCAAAGAATATTGGGAGTGCATGGATTGCTACTCTATTTTGCTATTTTTTCAGGTTAAATCCTGGATTAATTGACTGTGAAATATTCAAATTTATTTTCTAGTTACTGTGGCTTTTATTTAATATTTTACCTCTGCTCTTTGAATTATGATCTACTCAGGATAGTCCATATTATGAATTGTGTATATTAAAGTTGAGTATAAAAAATATACTGTCTGTAGATTTTACTTCTGTATAACATAATGACTTGTGTATTAGCAATAAATAACCTGGTTAAAGTATATATGTAAATTATAAAACTAATAATATGAATTTAAATAATATCAACCACAAACTAAAAATTAGTTACTAAAGATGTTTGTAAATGATAGATAGAAAAAAATACATATTAGAAAATTTCCCATTTTCCTCTGACACAATTCATGAAAAGAAAGGGGAAAAAAAGCTACATTAATCAAATAAATTATTCATTAAGAATTATTTGCAGAACTCTGTTAATTAAGTGATAGGTTAATTACACACAGCTTGTGAGGGGACAGCCAGGGATTCCAGTTTATAAACTTCACATGCTGGGACTGAAATGAAGGACTCTCTCCTCTAGCCAGTTGAGGCATACTGTTAATCATTTTGTGCAATTCTGCATTTTAAGTGTTCAAAAACCAATAAGGTGCTGAGAAAAGTTTCTTCCATGAGATTAATATCCTTTTCATATAGCAATAGACCAAGAACTCAAGCAATACATAATTGTTATTTTTATTAATTATCTTTAGTTTCTTTTAAATTCTTTTAGTTGCTTTTCTCTTTTTTTTTTCTTTTTTTTTTTTCCAAAATCAATTAAGTTCCATGGCATGGCATCCATTCATCCAGACGTGCATGTAGGTCATTCTAGATAAATGGGACAACTACGTAAAATACTAGATCAATGTTCAGTCTTAAAATACTTTATCAAATCTCAATGCACAGTGCACCTCTCAAACTGTGAAGGTCAGAGCTTTAGACAAGATCCCTAAAGGGATGCAGACAATTACAGGTTCAAGAAGTTTAAATTGTTCTATAACATCACTCACAAATCTGCTTATCTGCAGAAAGAAAAGTGAGAAGGTGAATGTAATGGGTGAAGGTATATATATATGCATGTAAATTCTTCAAATATGGGATGTACTGCAGAATAAGAGAATATTAAGAGGTTAGTGCTTGATATTACTAACAGAATTTTTCACAAAATCCTAACTTAGGGCCTTATTTTCTGGCTGTGGCCTTCCTTCTCTATCACAAGTACTTTACTATGCTTCCACAGATGCTACCTACTGTCTGCACAATATTCACAGGGCAAAGGAGTTACAGTTTATCAGAACATGAGACCAGAAGAGACTTTCATGGTCACTGAATCCAAGCCCATGCTGCACAGGCAACTCTGTGAGTTGCAGGCAACTCTCAGGGTTGCTTTTCATAAATGGATCAACTTCTATAAGTTATTAAGGGATTTGCCACTACATCTTCAATTGTAAAGATAACTCAGAGGTCACTCTTCTGACAGGAGCATTCTGCCCAATCTTTGGGACAACTGTGGCATTTTCCAGCCTATATGTGTTTGTGATATCGATATATGCATATAGAATCATTGTTATAAAACACTTCTTTCTTTTTCCCTTTAGGTGAAACCCATTTTGCCATTTTGACTTATTAACTCCAGGTTATTGTTAGAGAAGTGAAGATAGCTTCTGTTTCAGTAGGCTGGACAAGTCCAAGAAGTGGTGTACAAGAATAAACTTCTCAGATGAAAGGCATTTCGGACATGTTTAACCTATTATGAATTTGTTTCAGTTTGAATTTTATATAGAGGAATGATTTTAGATCTGAATATGAATGTACTTCATACAATGACACAACTGTTTCTCTAATTTATGTTATTATTGGAAAGATTTCTATTGGTCATATCTTTCTGTTGGTGAATTACGGTGGAACTCATGGACATCCTCTAACTAATTAGCATAGGCAGTTTGTCTCTGATGGTACTAGTCCTTGATGCAAGTTTTATTAGCTTTTAACCATATGATATTGAACTGACAGTTTGGCAATAATAGATATTTTAGACTGATGAACATTTTCCTGATTTTATTTCATTTATTTGTTTAAGTGCCTGAGTAATGGGAATACTTCACTGGAGTTAATCAGGATCTATTGCTTTCCCTGCAAGGTCATCTACACCTACTAATATTTCTAATCTCTTCCCTTTTCCATCTGCGACTTTTCTTGTAGTAATAGTTTTCAGTTTACATTTTTGGCTCACATTAAAGTCCTCTTAAATGTGTCAGATGCTTGTAGAGGGAAACTAGAAATGCACGTCCTTAAGTAGTGCCTACAACTGTGAATATACAATTTATTATCCTCAAAACCTTGCTCTCCTCTAAACCAATTCTTAATTTGTGCATTGACTAAGATGATTCCAAGCCTTGTAGCAGCATTAGTAAGTAGAAAAGATGCAGTTCAGACACTCTTGTTATTGTGCCTGCTGTTCAATGTCTATACTAAAATAGTCTATAGTCTTTACTGAGCATTTTCAGGAAACGAAGAAAAAGTACAGAAGCTTATAAGCTTCTATATGCCTTCTGTATACCTTCCAGTGTTGTATGATATAGCGCCTCTCTAGGCATTCACATGAAACAGAATGGGGCATTATCAAATAATTATGTTTATGAGCAGCACTGCCATGAATGAGTGAATGTAATGACAATAGTAATTAAAATAGATGCTGATATTTACATGTATTTAAAATAAAGTTCCGTGATCATAAAAGATGATCTATTGTAGTTTTTAATCTTAATTTAGAGATAATTACATAGTAGTGCAATTCCAAATAACAGCTACATGACCTTCACCCACTGAAGTAGTTGTAGCAGATCTAGTGCATATTTAGTGATCAACTTTCTCCTTGCCTATGTTTTAGTTCTGGCCGATAGTGGTTTAAACTTGTTTGAACTTGTCATAATATACTGCTCTACCAACACAATTCATTATACTTCGCGGAAACTTTTTTTTCTTTCTTTCTGGATGTGTGGAAGAATTGCTTGAAAAGGGGGAACTTGAAGAAAAACTAGGACCTAACAGAAGTTTCAGCATTACAGAAGCTTGCTTGTCGTGAGACATAGTTGCCACTTCCAGGATGATTGGTAAGCGCCGAATCTGCTCCTCCATGATTCCCTCAGCAATACAATCATGCCTCAGTGAACATGAACTCTAGATTTTTAATTGACTGTGCTTTTAAAAGAAAGTGAAAAACTTTTTCACCAACCAATAAGAAGTATGAGTATAGTCACTCAAGCTCTACCTAAATATAAGGAAAAAAGATAAAAGGTGAGTTACAGAGGAAGGGAATGAAGGATAGCAATAGAGGAAGATTCCATAGTAACTTTTGGATCAGTTGACGGGCTAAACTCCTTTCCTCCTCTCAGGACAGGACATTGCCTGAGGACACTCCACAAGACTGAGAACCCTCTCCCGTCTCCTGGAGTGAGTGATGATTGCGCATTTGTACATTAGAGCTATCTAAAAATCCCATGCTCTAGTAGAAAATTTCCTTTACTAACATCTGAAATCTGCTTTATAAATGTTGCATTTGAATAAATCATACTATTTGCAAATTCAATTTACTCCCAAGAATCTGACCTACAGTCAACAGGCTGTTTGGGAATCCGATACTGCCAGACGGGTATATCGCTAACACAGTATTTGGTATCTCTTGCCCACCTCCCACCCTATTGAAAACGGAGTGAAACCATTTATCATTTCACAGGTGGGAAAAAACTGCTGTAAATGCCCAGGACAGATAGAGTTCAGTTTGAACCATTCATCCCAAATGCATTCTCTTTATCTTCTCAGCTGCCCTTTCTCTGCAAGTAACATTTGGTGCTCAACAAATGTTTAGATATTAGAGCTCCTCTTTAAATATGTCTCTGTAAAACCTCAAAGCAGAAATAATAACGATAGGCCTCTTTGTCTATTGACAAATAACTACTGCATTTACTATTTATATGGTCACTTGAGATTACACAGTGGTTTAAATCCAACAAAGTGGCAAAACTAATGGTTATATCTACAAGCATTAAAAAAAACACTTTAGAAAGTTATCCACTAGATCATATTTGTCTCCTTTTCATATCACACTCCTGGAAGGCTTACCTTGAGTCTTCCAGAATTCCGTTTACAGAGACCACCAGACCCATCATGCTTACAAATACTATTTATGGTAGCCTGCTACCATATATGCTCAAATAATTTTAAAGCCATACACAATGTGGTCCTACAAACAGAAGCAGCATTAGTTAACAAGGTGAGGGTTACCTGTTCTCCAGTGTGGAATGACCAAAGAGACCTGCTCACCTATAAAGTTAGGCAAAACCTTAGCTCTTTACCAGACCAGATCTTAACAAGGATTGAAGTTGTCTTGAAGACTGGCTCGCTGTAGAGGTGATCTAATTTCAAATACTCGTGGCAGAATCTGCGCATATTTTTTGATGTGCAGTGCTGGTACATATTAACTGAAAGGTTAAGTACTTCTCATTTCAGTGGTCAATCCTATTTCTACTGTAAGCATTTTTTGTATTATCACCCACAAATCCAAAGGCAGTCATTTTTCTTGGTGAACATTCTTGACTGGAAAGTCAGTTACTGAACAGGGGCAATTCCATTAAGGTGATACTGATTGAAGTTATATTGAAAGAAAGTTAAGTAAAAGGTCTGGGAGATTTTCTGCTAGTTTCCACTAGTTTGTAGACTACAGCAGCTGTACGCTTTAGCATTACTCATCATCCAAAATCTTATTATCAGAGAGATTGGTTTGTAAGGTAATTCAAGAGCGATGAGAGAATCAAGCAGTACTGGCAGATGTTGTTGTGCCCTGTATGAATCTGTCTGTCACTCTCATTACTCACTATTCAATGCAGTTTGGATGAGCTGCTTGTTTTCTGCTGTATACATGTGCTCTATAGCGGGGCCTCCTTTAAGCCTGCATATTCAAAGTCTCTTACCATCTGTTTCTGATCTTCTGACATGTGGGGGTGTTTTTGTTCCTCCTGTTCTTTTTTTTTTTTTTTTTCCTTGCAGAATAAGATGAAAATCTTACTAGGAAGGCAATAGAAGAGAAGGACAAACGCGTATGTGATTTTTTATATAATATATAATCTTTAATTAAAAAACAAAAGAAACAAAATATAATTGACTGAAAATATGCATAAACACTGTGAAGGTCTTTTTTTTTTTCTTTTCCTGATAATCTCCCAAATCCTTGATGTTCCTTTTAGATGTGGAAGTCATTTGCAATGAACAGATGAATTTTGCTGCGCACTCTGTTTCCTAATGATTTCAGGGCTGCCTTCATTAGTTATTCAAAATTATCCACCAAATCACACTTCTGGTTATTCTTTAGCTTTTTTTCCAGAATCAAGCCTTTGTAAGGAAGCTTCAACTGGAAGAAAAAGAAAAAGAAAAAGAAAAAGAAAAAGAAAAAGAAAAAGAAAAAGAAAAAGAAAAAGAAAAAGAAAAAAAAAGAAAAAGAAAAAGAAAAAGAGAAAGAGAAAGAGAAAGAGAAAGAAAAAGAGAAAGAAAAAGAAAAAGAAAAAATTCTAGTTTTTGTATTGTAGGTTCCTTTTCTGCTTATTTGAAATTTCTTGTTTGTCTAAATCTTCTAATCAACTCTCTGAAGTAGAAATCTCACTCTTGAAAATTTTGATGTCAAAAATAGTGTTGTATATTTATTCGTGATTAAAAAAGAGAAAATGTAAACTTTCATTCAGGTTGCTGTTTTTAATATAATATGCATCAAAAATCTTAATGTGTTTTTTGTTCACTGTCAAGAACTGGCTTTCTTGTGCTTGCTACCCACTTTTCTATTCATTCTGCTCCTTGCTTCAGAGGAATAGAGAACTATGAAGTCCTTACACTTTCCATGTCTGTGGTAAAAATAGAGCTTTTGTGTTGGTAAAAGATCAAGTTTTATGCACAGCTTATATTTAATTCTTTCCAAAACTAGACTTGCAGTAGTATATCTGTTGTACTTGGGCTTTTCTAAAAGTGTGATAATACATGTGTGTTTCTATATGTATATGCATGTACCTATGTATGTATAATTGTGTGTGTGTGTGAAGTGTATGAGGATATGCATTTACTATTAAGTGTGGTACCAGCACAGACCTGGGAGACTGGCTAGCGTTCTTCTCTATCACGTGCATCAGTGACAGAATTCTTAATTATTTCCAGCACATACTCTAATTGACAGTGTGTGAACTGGAAAGAGGCCAGGTTTGATAGCAGATTCCAGGCTCAGTTTGCATATAATTTGCTGACAAAGAAGGTATGTTGCCCCCAGCCCAGACTATCACTCTGAAAGCACTGTAGTTCTTTCTTCTATTCTGGTCTGTACTAATTGTGTTTTATTGAGAAATGGAGACCATAACGCAGAACAATTTTTAGTCCTTCTGTTCTGTTTAGAGTTCTTACTAAGGCCATGAGGAGACTGTTAACACTTCTCTGTCGGAAACATATAAAACAATCATGGGAACTATTTGTGTTAATTCAGTCTAACTCAGACCTCTTTTTTTATTATTATTTGTTTCAGAGTAATTACTGTTTCAAAATATCAGCATGTGTTAAGAGATCAAGATTAATTTGTAAGCACTGAATAAGAATATTTCCAATGTATTATTAAACGTTAGTTAGATTTAAAATGATGTGACTCTACATATACTTGTGTGCATCAAGAAATTTAAACATCTCTTTCCTAAGTGCTGTAGGTTGTAAGATTACAAAGTTTAATACCACTAGGGGATATCTTATCATATCAGATAACAAGTCATACATTCAGATCTGTACTTTTCAAAACTAGTTTAAAGAAATATTTTTTTTTTAGTGTGCTATTACTAATTAAATAACTGACTTATGTAATATAGGGCTCTGCTCATGTGACTGAAGCTTAAACAGCATAAATAACAGGATTTCCTTAAATGTTCACTTGAAACCTTAGACAAGCTATAGTTCTCCCAATAAGTGAAAAGTAAGAAAGCATAATGCAGAGGAAAAATCATTACTTTAATACTGTAAATTTAGGGATATGGATTTATTTCATTTACGTACACATCAGTAGTACAAGTCATCAAAAATAATTGGAAAAAGGATAAGCACAGAAAAAAAAATCTGCTTGAGGGTACAACATTAAACCAAAGTGATAAGGTTAAATGATGCCAACTACAAATCAAGGTACATATTACCTGGAAAAAAAAAAGTGTTCTATTGGCTTAATGCCTATAGCATGCACTATTTTAAAAAATCTGAATTTAAATTGAATACTGAAAACATTAAGCAATGAGCCTGTTCTGAAAGGACAGGACAAGATGACCCCAGTTAACAGCAGGTGTAATGAAAAGCCGAGCAAACAAGAAGCTTCTGACAGTGTGTATTTTTGCTTAACTTTTTTACATGGCTTTTCAATGCCAAAAATGTTCTATCCCTCTAATAACAAATATATGTTCATGTCCAGAATCCTGGCCCTTACTTCACAGTGCATGTGAATAAAGCGGATCTAATACAAGGTTCAGGATCTCTTTCTGTCTCATTCCCTTGGACTATTTTTTAAGAGATAATGATAGTCTAATCCTGCTTTGTCCATAGAGATTGACTGAAATCTTTACCTGTTAAAAGTAGTGATGCTGTTGCAATGATTTCTGCAGCATCCTAACTTATATCAATCTGATCAGACCTACCTTTACATACCACAGCCCTAGTTTATTATGCTTAATCCACCTACTTATCTTTACAATGTATACTACTTTATTCCAGGAAACTGATAACTATCTTTCTTCTAAGATGACTTTTCTTACATGTGTATCGGGAAACATAAGGGCCAGCCACTCCCTGAATGAGAAATCATTGCCTGCTGTAGTCCTATGATGATATCTAACTAGGAGCTTGTTCCAAATTGAAAATCCCCTATGAGAGACAGATAGACATTAATTTGCAATGCTATACTGTTATCATTTAGAAGTGTGCTATCTAGATTGTTCTAGATATAAGTCTCCTAAAAGTTACAGCAGAGGTGAAAGTACTGCACAATTAAAATTGTGTGTGCTGATCCAGGGAAAAAAAATATTAATTTATCTTCTTTATAAGTGTCTATTATTTATTTAGAACTCCATTTTTAATTTTTTTTTTCTGTAGTAGCCTTTACTTGCTTATATTCTCAAGTAATAATGCATTTGCCAAAGTATGTGTTTGATATATCATTCACCAGTTACACTGATGCCTCACCCAGCATTATCTGCTTGACCTTTTAGATTTAAGTCTGGATTTATTGATGTTTATGGGAGGTTTGCCATTAAATTTCACAAGTGAAGATTTATCCTTAAAGGTTTCAGCTACGCACAATGCTAAGGATAAATTAGGGGTCAGAATGGACAAAATCTACTGAAGTATGTTGGCATTCTGCCTATGAGTTCAGCTGAACCAGCATCACATTTTTCATACACTAAAATGGCTTGCTGCACCACTTTGAAGTTTGTCATGCTGAGTTTAAATAAAGTTTAAGCAAAACTTTTATTTTTGTTATTTATAATTAAATAAACTAACTGCACCATCCTCATATAAAAATGCCTATTGTGGCTTGAGTAACATTTTAGGATGGAACTGACCTATTAGGATACAGGAGGAGGCTTTTATTTTGACATTACAGAGCACATGAGTCAACTCAGTTCAAACAGAATGTAAGTTTTAGGCCATTCTGTGACTCTCTCACTTTATTTTGGTGGTAGATCTCCCTACTAGAGCTAGATGTAGTCAGCTAGTGTCACTGGTGCTTTTTTATTGCTCTGTGATTCCACACTTCCTACCAGATTGGTGCTCTACAAGGCCCCATGATAGTATAAATTGAACTTAGTTAGGTATTAGTTGACACCATACATCTTCCAAGTTAGCTAAAACATATACAATTCAGTGTGTTCAGGTAACTGAAGGAAGGCAAGTAATATCTGATAAGGTACAATTAGACTGATGTATATAGATGATAAGGGATGAAGTTATTCATTCAGAGGATTTTGACCAAATTTTAAGATATGGAAAGCATTTGGATGGACTTGGTTCTTAGTGTCATGTGACTGCTGAATTTTATTTATATGCTGTTGAATTCCTTAAATGAAGATTTATTACCTTGTCAAATCATAGTCACAAACTGTCTCAGGGAAGTATTGTTGTTTTCCATCAATTCAACACAGACAAGCACCACTATGTGCTAAGATTTTTGGCTGCCTTAAATATTTGGGTCTCATTTTTCTAGATATCTTTAACATTAGAATATATTAGATTCTGTTCTCCAAACAGTATTTAGAATGCTAAATTATTCTTTTCTGCTAAACCTTTTTTTTCTAAATATTTAATTACAAGTATAGTCCTTATGGGTTTATGGAGCTTCATGTTAAAAAAGTTGTTTTTTTTTTTTTTTTTTAATCTAATAACAGTCTCCAAAGGAAAAATTGATTAAATAATTTAAAACAATTAGAATAAAGCACCTGTCAACAAAATGCACAAAATCAGAATCACAGTCAGTCACAACAAGTAAAATGAGTATGATAAAATGGCAAAGATGATAATTTTGTGAATAGATAAAGGATTTTTATTCTTAAGAGTAAAGAACAACTTCATAGCATTTCAAAGCATTTTTCATTGTAAGTCATATTACCTTTTCTGATATATTACAAGTGTCTGCTAAATAAATTAGAAAATTATGTGCAAACACTATATTTATTTAAAAAGTCTCTATATGGAAAGTTTTCAAAATAGATCTGTACCTTTTCAAATATATTGTCAACTAACTAATATTGTATGCATAGAATTCCTTGATGTTAGAATATACCCAGTCATCAATACTCATAATGAATAAAAAATGACATTCAATGGCTTATTGAAAGTAATATTCTTAAAATAACCAAAGAGGATAGAATAAGTCGTTAGATACAAGACCGCAGTTCTGGATATAATCTTGCAGGAATGTAATGAAACTATCAGCTAATGCCTCAGTCAATAATGACTGGAATTGCAGATTTTAGGAGAAAATTTACCAAAATATTTTATGAACTAATGTACAGCTTTATGTCTTTGAAGAGATCAAAAGGAAATGAACAGAACAATGTTTTATTCACAATGTGAAACAGAATAGGAATAGGATTTACGTTTCATGAGAGCAGATTTTCAGATAGTTAATTGTGAATTTCTACAGTGCTAAAATTAGTTGGCACTGAATAATTCTAATTAATTCATGGTCAAATAAAGTAGCTCTAATTAAAGAATCACATAATCAAAGTCCACAGCCAAACCCCTAGTTTTCCACATATTTTCAACTTCAGCCATACAGTTAAAGACTATATGTTCAACTTTAGCTATAGTTCAACTATAATTAGTAACTATATATAGTTATAAACTAGTAGTTAACCATAGCTAAAGTTGAAGGACTTTAAGGCTAGCATGTTCTCATGAGTTTGAGGTTAGAATTTACTTCTTATGAGAGACATATTTTGACACAGGCAAGATTGCATTAAAAAAGCAAAAGAAACACCATTACTATGCAATATGAATTAAATAGCATGTTTGCATACCATGGAAGAACTCTTTGAAATAAATGATGCTTTTAGTGACTCATGATCATTCTATCCTTTCTGATATTCAATATTAGCACTATATGATTAAGTGTATGACATTATACCATTGACATTTTATCTAATCCATAGTTCTGGGAAATAGCAAGTGCACAAGCCTATGATGAAAAGGAATACAATTTCAGCATAGAAGAGTTGGAATTAGATTGGTCCTATTCTCCCATAATTTATTATCACAGCATGACTATGGATAGAGATTTGTCAACACTTCAGCTAATGGAGCAAAGCAAAGTTTCCATTCAGCATGCTGCTTTAAAATGCATGCTTTATTATATGTATGTTGCCTCTTCTTGGGCAACCGCTCCCGTTCGTTCCTGGTGGGCCAGAGCTCTCCCCGCTCTGGGTCATTGACCACTCAGACACCCATGGGGTGGAAGCAGCAAATGGCGTTTAATGTTAGACAGCATGGGTCTATAAAGAGTACAAAATGCGGAAGCTTTCGACAACACCAATGAGCGCCTATTTTACCTAATAAGGAGAAGGCCAGAGCTTGGTACCAAAACTGCYATCGTCATGCCTACTGCTGAGTCTACGCTTTCCGTACATCGCGAGATCTTCCGAACGCCGTACCCTACATCTCCCCCTCCCCATCAACTAAAGGCGCGACATTCCATTTTGCTCATARGGCTCCTCCCTCTGCATAAGCAACTGATACCCTGGGTGTGTATATACGGTTAGCACTTGCACTTGATGCCTAATCCGCGCTATTATGCAGGACAGCAAAGGCAAGCCGCAAAATACTATAATAAGCACARTCAAAATTATCAGTCCAATCTTCCATAGCCAGCTCCAGTCGAACCAGGATAGTATCCATGCCCAGACGCTGTTTCCTATATTYTCCAGCCAYCTCCAGTTGGTAGGACTCTTCCTTATAATTGTGGCAAGGTCACCTCCAATCTTTTGGATTGCCTCYGCTCTTCTGCTTATCCTTTCGTAGTCCTCCGTAGACAGGCAGCAAAAGGAGAGGTTCTGGAACCTTCTGGCTCGACATCCTCCTGCTTGAACAATCTCAAACAATACGTTAATAGCTTCGCGGTGAGCTAATAAGATTTTATGAATATCTCTAAAGCCTTCGGCTACCTCATGTGCTAGCGTTAGCGTTGCGTTATTGTTGCGTAGCAAATGACATGCGATATTTTCCATGGCTATCCTATTGACCACCACCCCCGCCCAGGGGAGCATGAAGGACAGTATTCCTTCAACACTCGCCCCTGGGATCACTAGATCCTTGCTGGCCGTACAATTGGTTGCATCCCAGATCAATTCTGGTTCGCTAATGATATCCTGTATCCCCCTCCGAATTCTCACTGGGGTGGACCTAACGGCCAGGGCTGCCGGCTGCAGAACCCCCAGAATACACACACTCATCTCTTGCTCCGGGCTAATACAATGGTACACCACTCTATTGCACAAAGCTACCA
>PTEX01000642.1:0-30807 GCA_003342815.1 Eudromia elegans
TTTTTTTTTTTTTTTTTTTTTTTTTAAATAGATTGACTTTGTATGCTTATTCAAATATTGACTTAATCAAATATCTTGATGTGATTTTTATGATGGATATTTGTATCTGAGTAAGCAGTACAATCCATTATAATACTAAAGCATCAAAGCCATATTTGCAGTGATTTTGATGCTGAAAATGGGATATTAGACTTATCAAGGTGTAGAAGGAATAGGGAACATCAATTGTTGAGTATTTTTGTTTGGAATTGAGAGAGAAATAGAGAAAGAGGGAGATGCTTAGGTTAGGTGAAGACCATGGTGATGTTTTCCTGGAGTGGGGATCTGATAGCAAACTATGCATCTAATTTATAAGAGAGTCTTCTGTAAAAAATTTAAGAGGCTCTGCTCAGTGTGTGAGGAATGGTAGAGAATGAACACTGAAGAGAATGGAGTCTTTGGTTAAAATTTTACTTCATGTCAAGACATTCATCTTTTAACTGTTCTGCATAGAACAGGTGAGTAGGTTATTCAGTGATTTCAAATGATGCAATATTTTTTTTTTCCCGAAAGGTTAAGAGAACTGTCTGATGTTGCAAAAATGCAAGTCAGAGCTTTGGAGGCACGACAACAATGCAGAGAGAAAGAAGTGGAATCTCTTAGAATGCAAATTTTAGATTATCAGGTATGGTCAAAACAACCTCTGTAAACCCTGCCTTTTTTCTTTTTTTTTTTTTTTTTTTTTTTTTCTTTTTTTTTTTTAAGGGGAAGAGTGTGAAGTAATCCTGAAGTAAATTCAGAAACTGTAAAAAGTATTTTTGAAGGATTTTTCTTTGAATGTCCATAGCATTTCAAGAGTTCTATAAAACTTAAATTGATCTTTTCTCTCTCTTTTTTTGTTTTCCTCCATTTCTATTCTTACAACTATAAAAGCAAGTCCCTCCTTTTTTTTCCCCATATTATTTAGGTAATCTTTCTTTTATATAATAATTATCTTACAGTTGATTTTTATGTTTAAAAACAGAAAAGTCTGGGGTTTTTTTTCCACTCATGTCTTAACATGGCTTATGAATCTTCAACAAATGCAGCAAATTTAGCATGCCTTCTTCCTCCCATCTGGGGTAAAATGTATGCAGTATAGAAGCACTGCATTAATAAAAATGAAAAGATAGCTTACTCTATATTTTGATTCTTAGGCCCAGTCAGATGAAAAAGCAATTATTGCAAAACTACATCAACATATCATAGCCCTTCAAGTTAGTGAATCCAGTGCTTTAGACAAGTTGGAAACACTTGCATTGAAACTACAGAAAATGGAGATCTATAGCCTATCTTTAGAGCAGAAGCTTGATGACAGAGAGCAAGCCTTATATTTTGCCCGACTGGAAGGAAGGAATAGAGCCAAACATCTACGTCAAACAATCCAGTCATTGCGACGACAATTTAGTGGTGCTCTACCTTTAGCACAACAAGAAAAATTCTCAAAAACCATGATTCAGCTGCAAAATGACAAACTAAAAATCCTGGAAGAAGTTCAGCATGCCCAGCAAGAGCGTCGAAATGCAGAAAACAGAGCGCTGGAAATGGAGTTAAAGCTAAAAGGTCTAGAAGAATTAATAAGTGCGTTGAAGGATACAAGAGGAGCTCAAAAGGTTAGCTGTTCTGTGGGTTTGGGTAGCCATTAAATTTGATGTGCACTTAAATTCAATTTCAGTTCAGTTTGTGCCCTAGCCCTCTGTTTCTTATACACCTCTTTGTGATTCAAAACATACTGATTTAGAATATGACAACTACTTTTTTCCCTGTTAACAAAAAAGAAGACAGGCAGTCATTAGTTATTTGCCATTTGTACTTAAGTAGTCTCAAAAGAAAACTAAAGTTTCTTAGGAAGTAAAGAAATTAAACACAGAGTAACATTCTGAAGTACTCTTCTGTCAACTTGAATTTAAATCCTTACTACAAATCTGTGACTTTGAATCTGTAAATCATTTTTCTTTTAGACAATATTTTTATGGTTTTGAATATCTGCTAATACTTTAGAAAATTTCTTGAAAGCTTTTCTTTTGTGTGTTCAGGATGTGAAGATGCACAGGATATAGCTCAGATCATTTGAAAATTATCTAGAACATATGAGAGGGTTCTCATTGTCAGGATAGGGGAGGCATATTTACCTCTGCAGTTATTTACTGGTAGTTTTAGTTGTTCTTCTTATAATCAAATGACCTTGCCACCTCATTCAAAGAAAGTGAAAAAGCTTAAATAGACAGAACCTTTTTCCTCGTTACTTGGCTAAATGCCCTCCTGCCTCGAAGTTGAAGAGTGTAGCTGCATCTAGACAGCTTGTGTAATTTATAAGTTGTAATACTGTCTGTAATTTATTACTAGGTAATTGAATGGCATATGAAGATGGAGGAACTCCATTTGCAGGAACTTAAACTGAATCGAGAGTTAGCCAAGCAAAAGGAAGAGATGAAATATTTGAATAATATAATTTCTGAATATGAATGTACAATCAATAATCTGGAAGAAGAAATTGTACATCAGAATAAGGTATATATTTCTGTGTACTATTAGAAGAGCAATTTTTTTATTTTGTAAAGTGACTTAAAATACATATGTTTTTCCTAGTGAGTTTGTTAATGTAGATCTTTTAATGTGGTTCCATAACAGTTTTTTCCAATAGTATATTTGAGTCATTTTCAAACTTTTTATGTTTCCTGTATGTATCTTTCCCATTTTAGTGAGTTACAAAATTTTCATTGTTTTCAATGCACGAGATGCCCTTAACTAACATTTGTTACAGTTTCATGAAGAAAGGCAAATGTCTTGGGACCAGAGGGAAGTAGAACTGCAACGCCAATTAGACATATATGATCATCAACAACATGACATACTTAGCACGACTCTAAAGGTACATGCACTGAATTAACTTAAAATAGACTGATTTTGTTTGTTTGTTTCGAGTTGTTAGATAACATGAATGTGAATCTTTTCTGTGCAGTTTGAAGAGGCCACAGGATCACTTCCAGACTCTAGTTTGCCCCTTCCACAGCAGCTTGAACAGGCTTTGAGAAGAAATCAGGAGCATGTTCGAACAATCTTGGAAACTAGGTCGACATGCAAATCATTAGAGGAGGTAATGAAACATATCCATTTTCTTATTAAAGTTGAAGCATTTATTTTTTATGCCTTATATATATTTTTTATATCTATGTATATATATTTATAATAAATCCTTTGGTAAGTTGTCACTTAAATGTGTAGATACCCTAAAATAAACATCTTACCATTTGAAAAAGTTAGAGGAGAATTTTTACTTTGTTTAGATGGTTTTAAATTTCCCTTTCCAGGCTGTACTAAATTGAAAATCTGTTACAGACGATAGTTTGTGGTTTGCTACAAAATCTGAAAAGACCCAGTTCCTAATTTTGCTAGTACAAAGCAGCTTGCATAGGTGCTACGTTCCAGCAAATAGAACATAGAATCATAGAATGCTTAAGGTTGGAAGGGACCTCTAGAAGTCATCTAGTCCAACCTCCCTGCACATGCATGGTCTCCTAGAGCATGTGGCACAGGGTGGTGTCCGAGCGTGTTTTGAAGATCTCCAGAGAAGGAGGCTCCACCACCTCTCTTGGCAACCTGTTCCAGTGCTCTGTCACTCTCACTTAAGAAATTCCTTTTGCAAGTTCCTGTGGAACTTTTGCTGCGTCAATTTGCGGACATTTCCTCTCGTTCTATCACTGGCCACCACTGAGAAGAGGCCAGCCCCATCCTCCTCACTCCCTCTCTTGAGGTATTTATATACATTAATCAGGTCCCCTCTCAGCCTTCTCTTCTCCAGGCTGAAGAGGCCCAGCTCTCTCAGCCTTTGCTCATAGGGCAGATGTTCCAGGCCCTTAATCGTCTTTGTCGCTCTACGCTGGACTCTCTCTAGCAGCTCCACGTCCCTCCTGCCCTGGGGAGCCCAGAACTGCATGCAGTACTTCAGGTGCGGCCTCACCAGGGCTGAGTAGAGGGGCAGAATCACCTCCCTCGACCTGCTGGAGACCCTCTTCTTAATGCACCCCAGGATCCCATTGGCCTTCTTGGCCATGAGGGCACACTGCTGCCTCATGGTCAACTTGTCATCCACCATGACACCCAGGTCCCTCTCTGCAGGGCTGCTCTCCAGGAGGTTGGTCTCCAGCCTGTAGGTGTGTCTAGGGTGTCCAGGTGCAGGACCCTGCACCTGCCTTTGTTGAACTTTATGAGGTTACTCGCCGCCCAGTTGATATAAGGACATGCTAACATGTCCATAACATAAGGACATGCTAATCATACCATGGATCTTTTGATCTTAAAATAATACCATACAAAACTAGGCACAAAAAAATTGTGATTCTAAGTCAGTTTAGAACTTTTTATGATATTTTTTGTTTAGAAATTAAAAGAGAAAGAAACTGCTCTGTGGAAAGCTGAACAAAATGTTCTATCAAGAGACAAGGTTATAAATGAACTAAGACTTCAATTACCTGCAACTTCAGAAAGAGACAAAATAATAGCTGAGTTGGGCAGAAAAGAAGATGATCCAGAGTACCATCATGTCATAAAAATTGCTCATCAAACCATTGCAAATATGCAAGCAAGATTAAGTCAGAAGGAAGAAGTGTTAAAGAAATACCAACATTTGCTTGCTAAAGCAAGAGAGGTAACTTACCTTTTTTTTGCGTGTATTTTCTTCTGGTTTTAAGTTGTTTTAGTTGATTCTTCGTTCATGTCATTGTTAGTGAAATTTTAGCTTTTTGACTTCAGAAGGAAGAGAGGAGACATGACACTTCATTTTTCGTGTAGGAAGTTCTTGAATTTCATGAACTTTTTTTGCAATGGGAAAATTGGTTAGTCAAGACTTTTATGTATCCAATGTCTTTCTAGGAATTAAATTACTATGACAGAAGGAAAAAGAAAAGCAGACTCATATTTGTATGGGGTTTTCATACACTTAAAACAGTGAGCTGTGGACTGCTTCTTGCAGTATATTTGCAGGAATAAGAATGACATGCATATACTGTGTTTGGAAATGTTTGTGCAGTGGAAATGCATATAGTGTTTGTATCGAGAGTGTTTCTATAGCAGATTTCTGATCATCTTTACTTACTGTGTTTTTTTTAACGTGTAGGTATTTCATCTGAGAGAAATCAAGCAGTATTGCTTTGACACTAAACCAGAAAATGCAGGCTAAGGATGAACCTACTGCGCTCCATTTGCTAGTATACATTCAGTTTATGAGACCAGACTAAAGTTAGTTTGAAGTAAATAGCCTTGAAAAGTGTGTAATACAGATTTCCATCTTCTATACCAACTGTTTTGGTTTACAGTTCCTGTTCTGTTGCACCATACTACTTGCTGATGTAAAAATAGCCTAAAACTGCAATAGTGGGGTCTTTTCCAATAAGTGCTAAAAAGCAATTTCATTGATTTCTGGAATTACATACCCGTGTAAGTAATGTTACATCTTTACTCTGAACTTACAGGAACAAGAGGAAGTAGTCAAGAAGCATGAAGAAGACCTGAGAGTTCTACACCAAAAGTTAGATTTGCATACTGGTAATTCCCTTAATAAATTCAAGCAAACTGCTTTGGTGAGTTATGTGTATTTGTGGAACAAGTGAAATTTTGAAAACTCGAAGAGAAAGTTATTAATCATGACAAGAAAAATAAATTGATAGTCAATACAGAATTACTGTTTTCTTGAATTGAAAGAGTTTGAGAGAGATAGGTTTGAGAACAAATTTTAAAAAAGAAGTTAGTATCATAGTATATAAGAGCATATTTCATATCACTCTAATTTATGGAGAATTCTGAAAAAGAGGTGGGTTTTTTTTATGTTTTCTGTGCTTCATTCAAAATTTTTGGTTAAAGAAAACAACACCACCTAATTCAATTTCTGTCTTGACACCTTATAGTAAGTTGACATCTATAAAGATTTGTTTTGAAAGCAGTGTGATTGATGTTTCTGCGTAGATGATGACTCATTCCACAATAGATAGGAATGATAAATATTAATGTTTGATTATGTTCAAGATTGAGTTTGAAATGCATCCATATGATTTAAACCTTTAAAATATTTGTTACTTTTGTGTTCTGTTTTACAGGAGTTAATGAAAAAGCCTTCTGTGACACTTCCTAGCGACAAACATTTTTTCCATTTGGCTGAAATGGAGCAAACTGTAGCAGAACAAGACAATTCTCTTGCTTCACTTGTTATCAAGTTAAAGAAAACATCATCTGACTTGGAAAAACAGAAACAAATTACTTTAATGAAAGTCAGAGAGTTTGAGAGTATCAGAGCCCAGTAAGTTTATAGGCTGTTACTGAAGTCAAGTCACATTTGGATTGCATCAAATCAGCTACTTATTGTGGTTATGGAAGAAGTTTGTGAATGGAACATGTTTTTGCTGAATTTAAGCTGAAAAAAATAACTTGAGTTACCTTGCATGGTCACTTGTAAACTTTTACTTTGATACCTTTCATCAAGGCTAAGATTGAAAAATCTATGGCTTGTAAAATGCATTTCAATTGTTTAAATTTATGCCCTACCGTGAAACAAAAATATATTCCATGAGAGTTGGTATGACAAATGCCATTAAGCTAAGTCTTAAACATTTTAAATTAATGAGAAATTATCCCTTGTTTAAAAGGAAGTACAATGCTTCTTTACCTGCTAATGCTGGGAATGAGAATAATCTTCTTCTTAACTAAAAAATAAGAATATAAATGCTTTAATCTCATTTGTTATCTTGAATAGCTTTCTTACTAAATTGAGGGAGGGAGTCTTTGCTCTGTTTAACAATAATAAAAGCAAAAGATTATGTGCTTGGTTATTTATTTCAAGTTTGCTAACTTAATTATTGAAATACATCCTATTTATACTTATTTTGTGTTAGACTTCAGGAAAAGCATGCAGTTGATGTGGAACACCTGAAGGATGAAGCAAATAAATTGAGGAACATGTTATCTCAGGTGGAAAAGGAATTAGCGAATGTAAAAGCTGAACTAGAATCTCAAAAAGAAGCAAATAATAGAGCACCCACAACAACATTGAAGAACCTGGTGGAACGCTTGAAGAGCCAGTTAACCTTAAAAGAGAAGCAGCAAAAAGTTAGTCGACAGAAATTACATACCTATAAAAATTATACACCTGTAACACAAACTAAATAATTTTTTAATATGGCTTCATGCTTCAGATTTCTATGAGCAGCACAGCAGTAGATAGAATACATCTGAGTAATTTAATGTAGTCAAATTGCCTTTTTCTATTTTGTAACATGTATGGTAACTTAAAAGGCTGTAATTTAATTTAATTTTAGGCTTTGAGTAAAGCGCTTCTGGAACTCCGAGCAGAAATGACTGCTAATGCTGAGCAGCAGATTATTTCAGCGGCGTCGCAGAAAGAGGCATACATGAATGTCCAGGAGATTGTTGATAGACAAACAAAGGGGCTCACAGTGAGTAGTAGGTATTATTTTTATATTCTGTTTTTGTGTTTCTGATATCCTGATTTTTTTTTTCTTCTAGACACAGATAGAGGAATTAAATGATCAGATTACGAAATTTAGAGATAACCTTAAAGTGAGTAAGAACAAGGAGAGCTCTTTATTAAATGAAGTAGATGAGTTGAACCGAGAACTTCAGAGGAAACAAAAAGCTTTTGCTAAAGTGATGAAAGAAAAAAATGAAATAGAAAAAGAAAATGAAGAACTGAAAAAAAGGATTAGGAGACTGACCAGTACTATTCAGGTAGATGTGTGGATTTTTTGTTTCTGTTTTTTTAATAATCTTTCTCAACTTTATGCATACATGTGCTTTTTTGAGGGAGAGAGAAAGATTAAGTACCTTCAGGAGCATAAAGATTAATATTTGATTGGAAAACCTGTATTGCTCATCAGCCTGATTCCTATAGAGTAATACATGAGTCATTACGTTTTGCTGTTAAAAGCACATCTCAAATATAAGGGAGAAGCTGAAAACAGTGACCCTGAAATGGAAGTATTAAAGAATCTGAGGTGCTGAATTGCTAGTTTTAAAGCTTAGTTGAAAAATGACTAGCTCAAATTCTGTGATCTTTCTGAATGCCCTTATTTTCCCTTTCAGTAGAAAAATAAAGTATTTGCAAGAGATCTATTTAAACTTTAATTTTCCAAATCACCTACTTGCTCATTATTTACTTTAGAATGTAAAGTTTACATTAATTCTAATTGGTAGAATTCATTTTTGGAAGACTATTTAGGTTATAAACTTTCCTTAAATTACTGAATTCTTCATTTTTTGAGAACAGAAATTACTTAAGTAGTGGTCGGGGTCATTAAAATTTTAACATTGTGAAAGTTAATTATACTTTTTCAGAACAAAACTGATGAGCAAAATCTGACAGAAGAACTTCAGAAAAAAGTTAAAAAGTTAGAAAACGAACTTGAGAAGAAGTGTGAAGAAACAGAAAAGAAAAGTATAAGAGAAGACAAGGTATGTAATAAACCTCTTAAAGACATTAACTTGAGTCTAGGTAGTTCAACTTGCTCCACTACAAACAAGCAAACAAACTCCCCGACCCTCCCTCCCCTCCACAAAATCTCCCCCTTATTCAAAATTTAAGACTGTTGTTAATATATCCTGTGTTGTAACCCTTGCTGAGTATTTAATACTGATGTATTAATATTTTCTTTCCCCTATTGGTATATTGGAGGATCCATTAGAAATGTTAAAGAAAATTCACCAGAAGTCCTTTGAGAGTTTTAAAGATCCATTAGAAATTTTAGTAAACAGAAAAAATCTCAAGAGGTAATGGAGAAAAACATCACATAAATGCTGTCAAATATGCATCTGAGAATGCAGTAATGAAAAGGAAATACTTTGCAGTAGAAGTGTGAAGTGTATATATCTTGTAGGGACTTCCATTTATAAGAAGTTCTGAGTGATTAGAGATGCTTGTTTTACCTATTTTCTTTGTTATTTTATTATTTCAGGATCAGTTTAGTGTCTTGTCATGGTAACTATATAGTATCCTGGAGCTTTATAGAATGTTTTTATAATTGCATTCATTATATTTCAAATATTAAATACAACTTTCAGACTAAACTTATATTTCCTCTTAGTTTGAGACTTTTATAATACCTACTGCTCTATCTTAATGTATCTTTTTTAGACTTGGGATGCTTGCTTTTTTTCTCAAGAATGTCTTTTCTGATTGTTCCTTACTAGCAGTAACTGCAGCGTACACATAAAAGGAAGTACAGGGACTTGCTAAGAAGGGAAAAGTTTAATTATTTTATATACATACATGTATGTATTTATCATTAGATAATGTATTTTATAATTATTGAAATGTAAGTAGAGTTTCCATTTTTTACAGGAAGAGAATAACCCTAAAATTGTCAATTGTCAAGCAGGAGCATATGAACTCCTGGTAAACGGCAGCAGAAAATACTGATCTGCAATAAATTGACATAGCAATCCCTTTGTTGTCGTTGTTGTTGTTTAATTTGTCTTCTTTACCTACCTGTAATTCATAGTAAAAGATTACATTAAATCAGTATCTCTGATTTCACGAAATGTATGTTTTGTAAAATCAATACTAAAAGTTAATGGATTTACTCCTAGTGTTAAGCTATGTTAGCTTTATATGCCAGTTGCTACAGCATATTTAAGGTATCCATCTGGACCAACTAGGTAATTCATTGGCCTAGTTACATTATCTATTTTGTTTTAATGTTTAAAATTTAGAAATGAGAACTTCATTCATAGTTTTTTTTAAATGTATTTGTTTTGATCTACCCAAAATAAATCAAAAATCTATGTTCATATGCTTCACAGACCTCCAAGGAGGAAATAATTAGATGGGAAGAAGGTAAAAAATGGCAAATCAGAATGGAAGGGATGAGGAACAAACTTAAAGAGAAGGAAAAAGAAATGGATGCTTTAAACAAACAGTTCAATACAATGAAGGAACTTTATACAAAGTGAGTTGATTTTAGTAGTTTTTGCTACAAAATTGTGGCAGCATAAAGGAAATCCAAATAATAATAATCCAATAATGACTATATAACAATTATAGTACATGCAGTTGTAATAGTTTATTACATTTATAAAATGGATCTCTAGAATTTGACATTTTTATTAAAGTTTAAAGAATGAGTGCAATTTTAAGCACTGGCTGTTCTACTGGTATCTTATCATTTGCAGAAGTTGACAGCCTTATATAGAAGAACTGGTTTTCAATAAAACTAATTTAATTTTATTATTATGTTTACTGTATATTGCCTTCTGTTACCCTATTGAAGAAGTAATAGCTAGGTGAAGACAGACTTCTTTTTTTCACACTACTGTGAAATACCGTGTCATTTTCTTATATTACTCAGACTGGACGCTACACTACTATTTGTTGTACTGTTGCAGTACTAACAAAACTTTCTCAGCAAAAAAACCCCCTGTAATATAACAATCAAAAAGCAAACCCTTTAGGGTTAGGTTATGTTTATTTCAATATAGTAATGGAAGATTTTCACTCAGGCAATATCCAAAAATGGATCTTCTCTACTGGATTTATGGATGGATCTACCTGTAGTAGAGGTGGTTGATGTTCTTCGATTGCAGTTTGAATCTGTTTTAAATGGCTTATTAACAAAATTCTCATGAAATTCACATAATACATACTATATAAGCAAAATAAAAAGATTTATGACTTTTTGTTTTTATAAATGGAGAAAAAGTGTGGAGGAGGAGGGTTAGTAAGCAAAAAGATTATAAGATAGATTCTTTAAGAAAGAGAACCTTTCATTTTTAAGAAAATTTATTAGCCATTAAACTTTTTAATGCAAATTTACTGCATATTGCAGGATTGAAAAAGAGAAAATTACTCTACAGAAAAAAACGAAAACTACTGGTGTTACTGTTGACCGTGTTATTGGAACAAGAGCGTCAGAGACTGAAAAAGAACTGGAAGAACTAAGGAAACAGAATCTTGATTTAGCAAATGAAATTGCTCATATGAGGTGAGAGGTATTTCAAGATAATCTGTAAAAACTTAAAGACCTGGATGAGACAGTATAGGAGATTATTTTCTCTATCAGTTAATCCTTAAAAATGCTATATTTCAAAAGTCTTTGTCTATAAGCAGCAAGTTTCAAGTTGCTTGGGAGCAATTGTGTTTAGAGAGTAGGTGATATTGGTTTATTATTTCAAAGGCTAAATAATCTGAAACATATCTAGCTGTTTTTGTGTAAAATTATAAATAGAATTTTTAGTTAGGGAAAGGTACTGTAATCTAGAAGTTGCAGTTAGTGAGTGTATTCTTAATCACTGGGAGTAGCTTATGTATCTCAGTAACAGAAACTTTGCACAACTCAAGACAACAGATTCTTTTTGCCAAAGTATATACTCTGGGTTCATGGGGATTGGCTGAAAGAGTGTACATGGTAAGGTTGATGTTTAGTAAAACTAACTGAGTAATAATACAATATCCAGTCTAGTAAGCCAGAAGTCAAGGTTTGTTTTTACGTGGACAAGGGATGCTTCTGTACATTAGCATTAGCTAATTAGAAAATTACATTAGAAACCATTTGCTTGATTTTTCATGATTCATTTTTGAATTTAGAACACAGCAAGCTATTCCACGAGATTCTGTCATAGAAGAGTTACATTTTAAAAATCAATACCTTCAGCAAAAGCTTCATGCTTTGCAGAGACAAAGCTCAGGAGAGATATATTCTAGACCCTCGGTAAGTTAAGAATGTAACCATTTTATCTAAAAGAATAATGTTTACTTAATTAAAACACTCTGCATTTATTCTTCTATGATATGATTGATTCTGTTTTCAACAGTAGTACTCTAGAGCAGGATGCAAAATACTTGGTGTTTTTTTTTTTAAATTCAGTTATTGTGTTTTAGAGGTAGAAGCTGAAATACTCAACATCATAAGGATATTTGGAGAAATAAGGTACCTGTATTTTCAAGTATGTGAGTCTGCCACTGAGAGGATACAAACATCTTTTGTATTGATTGAGAATTTGAAAATACGTATTGTTTGGGAAAAACACTTGAATTTGATTTTATTTGCACTAGGTGCTGTTTTTTTCTTGTTTTTAAACTATTTTCATTATGTTGACAATATTGAATTAGCAGGTCATCTTAAACTTGCAAGAAGTAGACTTAACAGATTGTTCTAGTTTTTTTTTTTTAAAAAAAAACTGTTTGATTTGACTGTTTTTGTTTTACTATATTCTACTTTTCTTTCATGTTTGTTCTATCTTCAACTTCAATCAGAGTACAACATGTGACCAAACTGAACTGAATAACTCTGTTCCTATCAATATCAGTACATGCAAATTTTTCAGTTACCTTCAAAAGAAACTTATTTCAAGTAGGGATAAAATCAAACATCAGACTAACCTTAGCATTATCAATGGTAATGAAATAGATGAGGATGTAGACATTCCTAGTAAAGGCCATGAGGCTACTGCAGGTGAAAATACTGAAGTGTTTCCAGAACAGCAATCTGAAGATAGTGAAAAATGCAAGGATGTAGATAGTGCTGGGGAAGGAACAATGAGCAAAGCTAAAGCTGAAGACGATGAACAAAATGGCAATGATAAAGAAGAAAATATAACTCAACCTGAAGAGGAAACAAACAATGAGAAATATGAAGGGGAAGAAGAAGACAGGAAGCTAGAAATATACAAGCGGTCAAATGTTAATGAGAAAGAAAGCAAAGAAGAGTCTTATCTTGAGAGGATGAGCTGCAATCATTCTGATTCAGAAGAATCTTCTAGTCAAGCTAATGACTGTGGGGGAGAAAATACAAAGGTGAATAATGAAATGCATAAACACACTGCTGAATATAAATGTGAAATCGAGTTTGCACAGGGGGAACTGAACGAACCTCAGAACTTTGTGCGATGCCTCAGGTTTGATCCTGTAGCAGTCCTTTAGCATTTTAGAATATAAATGGTGTACAATTAGAGTAGCGTGATCTTAAAAATGTAGTTGCTTCCCAAAGTATGGTCTGCAGGAATATCGAAGTAGTCACTGAATGGTCCACTAAACAAATCTTACAGTCCTCTGAGGTGTGTGAATGTCAACTCACGAGTAAGCTATTGTGAATTCTCATTTTGCTCCAGAAAGTTTAAAAATAGCTACAATGATACATGCAGCTAACCAATGGTATTTGTTCTGTAGGTGTCATGTGACATGGTATTATTTGCTCTTACTTGATTTAAACACGCTTTGCTGTAGCACATGCTTTATTTCCATGATTATTAATCATAAATGATATGATAAATTAAGTAAATGTAAACTGCTGATTATTATCTTTGGAAAGGTCTGTTCTGTACTGGTAAGAGGTAACAACTGAACTTATTATTAGAATGGGCAATATAAAGCATACAGAGCACTCTTTATGTAGTAGAAATTACTGGCCTCTTTGGATAAAAAACTTAAAAATATAAGAACGAGATTTATACACTGTTTTTCACTTGCTCTGTGATTAATGTTTGAATTTTTGAAAAAAAAATCTCATTGTACTGTTTAATAAAAATACCACAATATGTACCCAAAACTAGATTCTGCTCCCAGGCGCAGCCAGAGCTACTTACACTCTGTAACTCTTCTTTTTTTTTTTTTCTTTTGATGGGTTTTACATTTTTTTTAATGATTAAGTCCTTTTTTTTTTTTTTTAACTTGCTAAAGTCCATGTAGGTCAAATAAAAAATGGTAGTGCAAGTTAAATCACTGATGAATTTTATTTCCCACAATTAAAATGATGAAGAAATTCCAAAAGAATTTCTGTTTCAAAAACATTCACTGTTCTGTGAATTTTTTTTGAAATTTGATTTTCTGTGTAAAAAGAATATTATTTCTCTGTTGCTCTTTTACAGATGGTAAAATTAATAATACTTTGCCATTAAATAATAATTTACTTTTTTCCTTTCTCTGCTCAAGACATCAGGAATAGGGTCAGATCAATATCGAAGAGAGCAAGAGGTTCTAAACGAAAATTTGAGACTGTCTTCTGAAAATATTGAGCTGAGATTCCAGCTAGAGCAAGCCAATAAAGATTTGCCAAGACTAAAGGTAACATATCTGTAGAGAAAAAAATCAAAGGGTTGCGTAAAAAGAAATGTGTGCCTTTTCTTTATATATCATAAGCTTTTCATGGTTTAAACTGGTTGTGGAAGTTGAATCATTGGTAGAAATGATGAAATACGTAATTGCGATTGGAAGTGGCTTTATTTTTTCAAAGTAAACTTGTAATTTTATAACTGTTTACCTCAATTTAAAATCTCAATATTATTAACTTTTTTTTTTTCCTAGGACCAAGTGAATGACTTAAAAGAAATGTGTGAACTTCTCAAAAAAGAGAAGGCAGAAGTTGAGCGTAAGCTGGGCAATGTTAGAGGGGTGAGTATTTTAACTGTGCTTGTTCATCACAGTTATATGAGACTAAAATACAAGAAATAACTGTATTTGATAAAAACTGTTTGGAATCAACACATCAGGAAGTGTTTTTTTATTTTTTTGCACAGTGTTGTAATACATTAATGAAAATTTCAGCTAATAGGACCATTCAAAGGAGGTAAAGCTACACTGAGTACTTGTAGGGTCATGGCCTTATTTTGTCATCTGGATTAAAAATTATTTCTGGAAACACATTTGTATCAAAATTAGGAGTTAGAGCACTGGTAATGAAAATTATAATTTATGCTAATGAATACTAATATAGTTACTGATTTAAAAAATAGAATATTGATATGATGCAGATGTTAGAAAGTGCAGCTTCCTGCCAGTAATTTTTTTGTTTTTCTGTGTAAGATGAGAGTTAAAGTTTACTTTTGTTCCTCTCCGCTACATTAGTAGAGTCATTGGTGTTTCAAAAACTGCAGGAAAAAAGTGTTCCAGGAGTGCTGCCTCTCTTGTCACTGACTTCTCAAACTACTTGCATGGCATTTAAAGGAAACAGACTTAAAAGCTCTTCTTAAAAACTTTAGTGGATCTTTCACTGTAGCAGGAGAATGAGTTCTGCTTCCTGGGAAAAAATAAATGATAATTGGGATTATGTTGGAGATTCTACTGAAGCATACTTAATATACTTTTTCTAGTACCCTACCCTGCACAGACTGCTTATATATCTGCCTATTGTGCAGTGGTGTTTTTGGATAAAGCTGAATTCAGTTTATAAAACTGCTTCTTCAAAAGTTCTGACAAGGTGGTAAATTCTTGATCTTTCGTGCTTTTCAGACGTGGAGAACTAATAATGGCTTTTCTCTAACTCTTTTATGTACCATCGCAAACTTCCTCACCTTTCCAGTGCTTTTAGAAAACCAAGATTTGGAGATTTTGAATGAAGAATTTTAATGTGAAAATTAAGATATTTTCAATCCAAAACCTGATCACTACATAGGTTTTCTCAGGGCTCTAGAGAATAAAAGGTTCTTAACTGTGGTCCTTACCTCTGAAGAAGAAAAAACAGATACTTTCAATGCCCCAAAATGTAAAACATCTGCATCTTTAAACCGTAACTACTAAGGAAGATAATTGCCACAAAAAAGATGAGGAAAATAAATTTATTTGAACTTCCTGTAACAGCTTTTCTGTCTTATAAGTGAATACAGTGGAAGAAGAAAAGCAGAGAAATTATCTGATTTTTTGATCTTTATGTTTTGGATAATAATAACGGTTCAAATATTTTAAGTCTTTTTGTCATCCCTCTGAATGAGGATTGTATGCCATAAGAAGATTTATTGGTTTAATCTGTAGTTCTAGTTAAACCCAGTAGAAATCTGGCTCTTAAGAAAGGTCCTCTTTCTCCTTCAAACTCCCAGCCATTCATTAATTTCCTTTCTCTCATCCTATATTAACATTCAAGCAGTTACATGGTCAGCTTGATCAGAGAATTGCTCTACAAGAAAACCAAACTAAAAACGTTGTCAGTTTATTTTCTTGTTTCTTTTTATTTCAAAATATACAGTACATTTTGAGACCTAACTGCAGGTTGCTTACGTATCATAAGAAAATGAAGGAGTTGATATTGTGATTTTGGGGATGAATATGTTGCTAGACATTTTTCATTCAGGAAATTTTCAGTTCATTCATTGCAGGCAAGAAATCTCAGGATTCAAGCCACAACACCAAAATGAAACAACCTTATTAAGAATATAAGACAGTAAAAATAGTCTTAACATTTTGAGATATCTGAAATCTTATTTTAACTTATTGTTTGCTTCATAGTACTTTCTTTTTTTTTCTGCCTGTATAGTCTGGTAGAAGTGGAAAAACAGTCCCTGAATTGGAAAAAACAATTGGTTTGATGAAAAAAGTTGTAGAAAGAGTCCAAAGAGAAAATGAAGATCTGAAAAAAGCTTCAGGTGTTGTTTCTAATGAGAAGTTACGAAATCTTGAAAGGGAAAATGAGAGGCTAAAGGTACTTTTTTTTTTAAAGTAAATTATGTAGTAGTTTATATGCAAGTTATAAGAAAAATTGAAAAGCAAGCCTGTGGCTTTCATGGATTGACACAAAAGTGCCTTTAAAATACCAAGTACAAAGCTTGTAGAACACAATTGCAAAGCTTCATTTTGGCATAACATGTTACATAATTTATATAATGAAAATACATAATATTATAACAGTACTCTGAAATACACCCACCTTCTACAAATTAGAAATGTATTTTCATATGAGGATCATAACTTTATAGTAGAAAGTTCAAATTGTATGATGGAAGTAAAGTGAACAATTATTTAGGGGTAGACACCGATAGCATAAAATATCTCTGAACACTTGCAAGATACAATTAAATCTGTGTTTAAATGTTATGTTCAATGTGCAAGGTGACTGTGGTGTGCTTTCTACTACTGCTTTAACTTTCTACTAAGCAATATAAATAAACTATTTTAACACATTTTGATATTTAGGCTGAAGTGGAAAAAATGAAACAGGAGGGCCACCTAAGTACACATTATGAATCTAAAACCAAAGGCATGGAAAAAGCCATTACTGAAAATGAGAGACTACGTAAAGAACTGAAAAAGGTATGATCCTAATGCAACCATCTATTTGAATTCACTAGTGATCATAGTATTTTTTTTCCAAATGACTGATACAGAATTTGCACTTTTTTTTAACTATTGATATTGACATGGCAGGATTTTGTATCAGAGAGAGTTCTCCAAGGAATAGCCCAAGACAGAACTTTGAAGATGTAGTGCTAATGATCTGGGATATGCTCTTTGTCCCTACTTTGCTGATTCTACCTCACTGTCATTTTAGACAATCCAGTGCTATGTGTGAGGTTGTGTATTTCACTTAACTGTCTACTCTTACTGAACAACAGGAAATTGATGCTGGAGAAAAGTTACGAATAGCAAAGAATAACTTGGAGGTATTAAATGAGAAGTTAACTCTGCAGCTGGAGGAAAACATTAAGAGGCTAAATTTAGCTGAGAGCAGAGATCTTCAGGTTGATGGAGCTGACAGCAAAAATTGGAAGTCCCTTGTTGTGACAAGGTAGGAATTAAGAATGAAGAGTAGAGCATACAGGTATCTGAAGTGAATTCAGCAGAAATCTAGATTCTTTGAAGATTTTTCAAAACCCACCTGGATGTGACCTTATGCCACATGATCTAGGTGACCATGCTTGAGCAGGGGGGTTGGACTAGATGATCTCTAGAGTCCTTTCCAACCTCAACCATTCTGTGTTTCTGTGTGATTGACCTTGTTAGCTGGTTACTTTTTCTCCATTCCTCAGATCAGCTGAATAGCTTGTCCCTTAGTGCTGAAATATATTGTAATGTGCTTTTGGAGTAATGTCAGCCTTTTTTTTTTTTTTTTTTTTTTTTTTGTCAAGAATAATACCACAAATATGACAATCTGAAAAAACACTGGATGTCAGTAACCTTGTTTTAGTTTTGCAATGTTTGTATCTACTTATGACCATGTGAACGTGCACATTTTCTGTTTAGGAAGCACGCTGGAATTTCCCTAGAACATGTACTGCTTTAACTAAAAGCTTTTATTTACATTTCCTTTAACATATTTAAATGTAAGTGAATGCCATCAAGGCATGCCTAACCACGGGAAGCTTATTAAGGCACCTTAGCATCTAATCTACCTCATCAGCACACCCTCAAAGCATTTATGGGGTAATAGTATCTCTAATAGGGCAGATAAAAGTATCATCTGAGTGATATGCAGGGAGGCTCATCTGCAGGTAGGAAGATGTTGGAGAGTGTGTAACTATCCGAAAACATGCTTCAGATGACACAAAAAAAAAAAACCAAAAAAACAAACCAAAAAAAAAAACACCCCACCCCCAAAAAAGTGCTTTCCAACCAACAATTCTGTGATTCTGCAAAACTCTTTGTTATTTTTGGATCTTTGTATGACCTGAAACAAAACTGCATCTTTCTCCTTAGTTTATAGTTACACTGAGATATAAACCTAATTTCTTATAGAACACTTTTTTCTTTCATCTTCTTTATCTTCATTAAACCTTTTAAGACATTATTTTTCCATAAACTGTTAAAAGATATACTGTCAAAGTATTTTAGGCCTGATCAATGTTTACACTGCATCGTTCAAATGAGTACAATAAGAGATTTATGCATGTTTTTAACAGGAGGTAGTCTGGAGTATATGTGCAATACCATAAAAAGACTTGATTAGTAAAATGTAGACCCAAACTAAGAAAGATCCACAAAGGTACAGTGTTTTGAAAAGCCTTTTTCAAAATTCTGTTTCTCATGCTTAATTCATCTTGCTTTATGAAGAGGACCTGTAATTATTTCAAAGCTATCAAAGGTTATCAAAGCTATCCCAAACATTTTATGGCATATCACCTCCTGAGAATATGCAAGTCTCTGTTTCTGTGAAAGATTAGCTTTTACACTCTTTCTATATATGTATTTCAATTTCTATTTTCAGGATGTATGAAACTAAGGTGAAGGAACTGGAAACTGATATTGCTAAAAAAGACCAAAGCATTGCTAACCTTAAACAGTTGCTTCAAGAGGCAGCAGAACGTGAACACAATGCTGATAAATACTCAAAAGATTTTAAAGAACAAGTGAGTAAAACCTAGACAGAACACTGTGAATAGTTTTGTTGTTTTAAGGAATTTTTCATTGATCAATGGAAGTTTGTAGGCACAGATGCTTCCATCTGTCTTAAAATCTTTTAGCTTTCTCAAAAGAGAGAGTTTACAGCGGGAACTTGCCTCTTTATTGCATTTCTTTTTGGGGAGATTGACTTAAGACATGAAGTTCAAATTTAGGATGGCAATTTGCAGTTATCAATGTGCATTTTTTTTTAATCACAATACCTTATATACCATCTCTAATAATGTTCTAAATATATTTCACACATGGAGTTCATCAACTACAAAATCAGATTTGAAAACAGTAAGGAAATTTAAACACCTAGAATAAGACAGTTTAAAAAAATTATGCAAGTAAACATGGCAGTAGTTTTTAAAGGAACTGAATAGTTGAGGTGTAACACTTCTTTAAGCACATCTATAACTTTTTACCTATGTATATATTTTGTAATCTAGGTTTTGATTATTTTTCTGTCTACTGTTCATGAAATTGATCTAATCTAGCTTTAAGAGGAGTGTAGATAATCAATTTTGCAGAAATCATCATTTTATTTTATTTATTCTGCAATAACATGGTGCTTGGTTACACATTTTTCTCTATTTATTAACCCATACAAATATAATTAAATATCTCCATCTTAACTATGGTGCCAGTGGATACAATTTTCAAAGTGCAACTTTGTTACCTTTAAAGATTGAGCTTCTCAAACACTTTCCTGAAGGGGCTAGGACAGAGGAAGGCCTCATCCAGGAGCTTCAACTTTTAAGGTAATTTTTTTTTTTTTTTTTTAAAAAAAAAAAACTTAGTCAAGACACATGAAATAAGAATGATCAGAAAATAACCATTGCAACTCTTAGCTATGTTTTTGTATTTAATATTATAAAATTATGCTAAAAATATTTTGTAATTACAGATTAACTAATAATCAGTTGGAGAATGAGAAAGCAGAGCTAGCTCACCAGCTGGAAATTTACAAGCTACGAGCAGACACAAATATGACTGAAGACCCTGCAGCTGGTAATCATTTTCAACACCTAAAATATCTTTTTCCATGTGTTTTAAGCCTAAGACTTTTTTCATGTAATATGTGTTCAAGGTGAAAATAAATCTGCAGAAGAATTTGAATTACATTAATGCCAAAATAACATAAACTGGAGGAAAAATAAAATCTCAAAATTTAACTACTGATGTAATATTTTTATGTAAATACTCTGTAAAAAATCTCAGTAACTTAGTAATAATATCTTGAAGAGAAGCTGAATTTTGGTAAGATTTTCCTTTCTGAAAGGATGTGTATTTGATGTTACCCCTTCAAATTTGCCTGCTTTTAAGATTACAGTCGTTCATTGAAACTCTCTTGCCTACTTCTCTTGCTGTGGATTCTCAGCTCCCAGAGAACAAATGACCTTCTAGGGAGTCATACACAAAACACTCCTTTACACTAAAAAGCCCCTTTAAAGGACAATCTTCCCTAAGTGATGTGAGATCTACCTGCAGAATCATGTCAAGTGGAAAAATATACAATGGCATAATTAATGTTCATTTTTAACAATCTAAAGGTATCGCTTAACTCTAGAAGAGAGATTTTCTTTTGTGATAGATAAATTTATCTTACTCTGGTAAGCAGATGGTTTTCAGTTGGAACTGTAGGGGGGGTCTTTTTAGGGCAGTTGTCTCAACAGAAAAGATACGGTAGATGCTCTAAAAACTTGTTAGGAAACCATAGACAACTGTTCTGGTGGTTTTGTTCAAAACCAGATCTGTACGTTGACTGTCTCAGTTTTTGTTACTCATCTAGTTCATTTCATTACTACATTTCTTTATCATTTTGCAGGACATAATGGAATCACAGATAAGAATAAAAATGACAAGTTAATGACAGAAGTAGCTGATCTTCAGACAAAATTGCATGCCTCAGATCTGGAAAAAGAACAATTAAAGGTAAAGTGTAAGCATTGTGCCATCCTATACAAGATAACTTAGCAAAGTTATGGGCAGCTGGAATGATCTGTTTGATACCCAAGTATTCAACTAATGGTTAAACATATGACCTAGAACTCTGCTTGGTTATTTACAAAGCCTGTTTTCTCTTTTATGAATTTGCTGTTATTGGATAGATTTTTCTATTTGTAGAGTGAGAACATTCTCATTCTAATTAATTACCCTTTTAAGGGGAAAAAATGCTATTAAAAGGGAAAAATACCTTGAAAAAAGTTACTCTTCAAATATACTTCGTCAGTTATATACATCAGTATAGAGATACATTTTTTTATTTCATTTTATTCATTTTAATAGGAAGAAATAAAAAAACTAAGAAAAGAACTGGACAACTTTGACCCTTCCTTTTTTGAAGAAATTGAGGACCTAAAATATAACTATAGTGAAGAAGTGAAAAAAAATATTATTTTAGAAGAAAGACTAAAGCAGCTTTCTGAAGATTTTGGTATTCATGTAGATATTCCAGCCAATACTTCTGCTGATTAGGTTATGTTTAGTATCACTACAGAAAATAAATTCAGAGTAATTGCGTAATGCTATTCATTATTTATCTGTTTTTGTCCTGGTATGCTAAAAGTCCATCAAAGTTGCAACAGTTTGGCACATACCTAAGAATGCAAAACTCAATTAAGATAATCAATGAACTGGAGGCAGTATTTATCTCTAGTAGTCAAAACAGAAAACCATCCCTACCTCCTGCACTTTGTAATAATGTAGAACAGTAGCTCTAGGCATACTCTGTTATTCAGAAACCCAGGAATTCCAGTCAACCTAAAAGATCAAATGCTGTAAACAAGCTAAGTGTGCTAAATGCCATATCAATAATACCCAGTTTGTTCTTGCTGTCTCCTGCTAGCATGTATCTCACATATGGACTCAGGGTCACTGTGCTGGTTGTCTCCAATCTAAGAATGTTAGTTATTTTCTACCTCTATTTCAGCAAAGCCAAGAACGAAGATGTAGAAGTAAGTGTGTAATGTTTCAGCCAAAGTAAGTGTATTTTTGTAGATAAATGTACAGTTGCTTCATGTTTTTTATTTTTTTGTATAATTTGTATAGCTGGATGTATACTTTCATAACATAGACAAAATAAAGCCCTGTGCACTCACTGTGTATTCTCACTTTTATTATTTATCATCTTTTGAAAAAAATCAACATGTTTCCCTTGATATAGTTTTCCAGGTTAGATGCAGTCATAAAAGGGGTATTATTTGATCAAGCCATAACTCTTTCTAATTACAAAGGGCTTCAAAATAGAACTAGTGTACTTTCCACTGCTTATACTGGGTTTTTGTGTGTGTGTGTGTGTGTCCCGAAGTAGTGGAAATACCTGCAAGACAGAGCTTAATTAAGTTTTCAAATAATAACATAATGTTGCAGCTTATTAGTTAAATAACATACTGAAACGTATTCACACCCCAGAAAAACTGTTGCAACTTAAAATGATCACATTTCAGATCTAATTCTGGTCCCAACTGAAATCTGCCTTGCACTGATGAGAAACAATGAGATGCTAAATCTGAATTCTAAATATAACTGTCCTAATTCATATTTAAAGAAGTGCAACCTATGGAAACTTTTACAGTTTACTGCATTCATTAAATAAGCTGACAGTTAGCCAGTGTCAGACAATATGCTTATTACTTAACAGAAAAATCCTTAGGTTCAAAAGCTATTTCTTGAAACTGAACTGTATATTAAGCATGGAGATCTAGCTATAAGCATGCTGTGTGAACATCACATGTCTTTTTGTAAGATACAATTTTGCATAAATGGCTATTTTTAAACATAGTTCAGCTAGGCTGTTACCTAAGCAACAAGATGCTTTGTTAAGACTTCTCTGTCATAAGCAAAAACTAGGAGGAATGCAGCACAAATGGCAATGAACTTAAAAGGCAGAAAAATGTTTCAAGCATCAAAGTTGATATCTTTTAATCTGTCAAATCTTTGACCATCTAGCTTTGAAAAATGGTGAAACAAACTCTTCGGTTCAAAGTTGCAGTCATACTTAGTTCTATTAAAGGAAATAACAACACGTTGAGAATTCAGATACGTCTCTGCAGTTGGCCAGCGTAAACCAAGATGGTGGCGATGGAGCTAAAATAAGAGAAATAAGATTGCTTTAGAAATTGTAATATGGTAACCTGATGATTCCCAGCTACTGGAGCCTGATGCTTTGAAGATCCCTTGCATTAGGTCACTTACTATCCATCAGTATTATCCATCGTTTTAATGATTAACAAAGAAGCACAAAAGGCAAACTAGAACCCAGGTGTTCTCCATAACTTAAGAAATTACATGAACTTGTTCATTATTCAAAGATGACACTTTTATTAACTTATTTTAATAAGTCAACATTACAAGAAATAAATTACCAAAATAAAAAGTCTTAAAATGTTGAGGAAGATAACCATTATTCTATGTTCTCAGTTACTTTAAACTATTAGCATAATGTAGATAATGAAAAGGAAGTATCTTGTCATTACAGCCATCACCCTTCAGTGGCTTGGCTAACTGTACTGTCACACAGTTTCCTAGGAGAATGTTTAATACTGAAAAATTTGTAAAACAAGGCGAAAGTGAATAGTGGGATGCAACCAGCTAGTATAAATTATGATAGCACTTTCTGACTGGGCACTAATATTTTTCACTACCTATGATTAAAATTAGCTTAAGTCTTAAAATTGCAGACTGCAATTAATAAAGCAAAAAGACAAGCAGCTTGTGTTATTCCCATACTCCAATAACAAAACAAAGCTCTGGTAGGTGCTAGAATACCAGAGCTCTACCTTGAAAGATGGACAGACTCTGGAAAACAAGATCCAGAAAGCTGATGCCCTTTTATTTTCTGAATATAACTGGACATCAAACACTTTGCATTGGGAACATCATCATAGAATTTATATGGAAATAGGATTTTTGAAGACATAGAGATAAAGGAATTGATAGAAGTTGTCATATTCTAATTCTTCTGCCTCAAAATTTCTGTAATTTTTTCACCCAAACATAAGCAGTAGTAGACACTGCTTAAATATATTTTCTTTCCCTCTGCCCTTTTTTTTTTTTTTTTTTTTTTTTTTAACAAAAGCTTTCTGTTGAGGACTTTTAAATTGATTTCTTTGTGCTCGTCTATATTTACCTTGATTAAACGTCCGTCATTGCAATGCCACACAATTCCTTCAACTTTACCCTCGCTGCAGCCTTCAAACCAGGACAACAGATCTTTTTGTTTCAAAGCAGGTGAATTCTTAATTTCAAATGCTCCATGTGGTACAAGAAAGTGTACAGGCTGTTTCTTGCTTCCTAATCCTGTGTTTAAAAAAAAACAAACACAGGCCTTCCTGATAGCCCTGTAATAACAATCTGAGCTAAGAGTTTCCCCACTTTTGTTACTACAGCTATCTTAAAAAGCACTCTATCAAGGTAGATTTCTATTAGATGTTGCAATGTTGTCCTTCCTTTAAAGACAAATAGATATGTAAGTATTCAGTGTAGCTGTTGTCCTCTCGTATAAAACTTTTTATCTATATAAAATACATTAACACAACAGAAGGATTATACATCTGTCCATTTTGTCCTCAGGCTCACCTCATCAACCAAAAGGTCACTAACTAGATTCCATTGTACTTCAGATCACAATCCACAGCACAGTTTCTGAAAACACAGTATATTATTTTATAAATACCAGTTAATACGTTAACAAATACACTGCCTCACAGCTGACTGTTTGATGCAAGTCTTCATCTAAGATTAAAGTTATATGATCTTTTGTTGTTGTTGCTGCAGTTCCTTTAATTTTTAAGAAAATGCTTGGACCAGGTACTACCTTTTTTCCTTTTCATCCTTGCAAGTTATGCTAAGAGCAAAGTTCGGAACTAAAAAATCACTTATCTCACTTTTGCTCAAACCTAATTGTTCCTTGTCAAAAGGTTTTTAAAGGGAGAAGTCACAACTACAGCATAGTTTATACTATTTTTTCTTCAATAGTACTTGTAAGATTTCATAATTAAAATCAGCTGCAGCTCATGACTGACTCTAGGAGTTCAAGAAAAAAAGTCTGAATAAAACTTCCTATTTTAATACATGAAATAGCATCAAGGAAGCAATTAGAGAAAAACACCAAGACAAGACACTGTTTTTTTTTTTTTTGTTAAAGAATTATATTAAATATAACTTACTTATAAGAATTTTTTATGAGAATTTCTCAGGAGAGAAAAAAAGAAAAGAGAGAGCTAAGCCACATTAAGAGGTCTGTAAAGTGCAGTAAACATGAGCTCAATACCACGTCTTCATTACTGAGAAAGATTACTTTGACAGTACAGCCCTTTTTCCTGTCAGGTGTCACACGTGACTCTATGCCAATATGGCATGAGTGGTTTTCTCCAGTTACATGCATGAAAAATTGAAGTTTACCCTGCACTTTCATATCAAGGGAGCTAACATCATATAAAAGCGTATGATGTTCTCTGCAAGAATAAACAGTTCTGCTTAACTGAAAGACTGAAGTCAAAGCAGCTCTACAGCATCTCCTGAAGAACACAAAGGCAGAAAGAGGTCTAACTAACAGACGGACTCCTGACTATTAGGCTTTACTCAGCTCTCTGAATGGATTTCAGGTACCATTCTGTGAGCATTCTTTTAGCTATTTTTTTCTTTCTTTTCTAAAGAGATTTCATTACTAGCTAGAACATATGACTTCTTTGCTACTCAAAAAAACCCCAGTATGTTCTTCAATCAAAAATATCACTCAATACAAAAGTATTCAACAACAAACTCTACTTACCATATGGATTTGCATTAATATTAGTTCCAATTAGCTCCAATGTGTGTTCTAAAAGGTCTGATAAAGGCACTGGACTGATTTCCAGAAGTCCAGGGTCAGCGTGGGGCTTCAAAACCAGTGCTATTTCAGCATCATAATTTATGACAGATGAGTGCCAGCAATACTGTTTAGTATTTTTCTCCACAGGCACCCAACCTAACAGAAAACATTGTATTTTACCAAATTAAATGCACAGATTTATCAAATGTTTATTAGAATTCTACATGCATTAAAAATCAGTTACCTTAATTAAACAGTAACAGGAAAACCTTTATCTCCAAAAAATGTCAAAGGAACTTAAATATGAGAACTACAGTTTCAGTTGAAGTTTCCTCAGACTCTACAGTTAACCAGCACGGGTAATTATTTTCACTGTATTGGAACAAAAGCTTACTGAAAAGTGAACAATTGATATTCATTTTGGTTTCTGAATCCGTTACTACTACATGTAATTCAGCAACTAGCTCTAATTCAAAAACCTTTTTTTCTCCATTTTTAACTGTGCTTTTCTATACATACCTGGCATATGTCCATTTTCATCAGGCAAAGGATTCCCATTACAGAACTCTATTTCCTTTGCTGGAATCCAGCAATCTGGAACAGGCTTGAAATCCTCTTCAACATTCCAAACAAATTCTAAACATAAATGTGACATTTAGTTTCTGGCAAACTCTTAGCCAATTTTGTATTTTAATACTCTTCCAATGCCAGCATTAAAACATTATGTGATTATTTCTTTATTTTATTTTTTAATGGTGGTAATCCCAGTTACTTGGTACAAGTATCAACACTCAGCATATTTTGGCAGTCTAGAATTAGGATAGTTTAAAGTAGCATAAAAGCCTTTGGAAAGTTTAAAATTTCAAAACTAACTCAGATTCAGAAATACTCTTTAAATAGACAACATTAGTTTTAAAGTAGTGTAAGAGAACTAAAGTTCAGAATGACATTAAGAAGGGAGAGAATGGGATCAGTGATATTTCCTCATTAGACCCAAGGTGTTTATCCAACTGAAATGCCTACATCACCAAAGCAGGAAAGGGATCTTCACCAACCTTTGCTATCTTCCAGCGAATATAAGAATCGTTTAAACCTTTTCTCAGCTTGTTTGTTGGGTTTTCTATCCAACCTGGCCCACAAGTACGGTTGCCCTAGAAATCCCAGGGGTATAAAACAAGCAGTTTATTTAGGTAACACAACTCTCTGCAAAGTATTGAAAATGATGATATAAAAAGTAAAATATATGTTTGTCACTGAAGAAACTTAATTAATTATTAATTATAACTCATAAAAGACCACAGTCTTCTCATTTCTTCTAAATCTCCCTGTCTGTTTTTAATCTTCAAGGAAATTAAACACCTGTTACATAAATTCTTGAAGGTTTAGTGACTGAAAATATTAAAGTGGATTAGCCCAGTTTCTTGGTTTGGATGTAAACTTAAACTTCATGTATGCTGGAGACTAAAATCTGTAACAATTTTATAGATGTGTATAAAATTGTATTTACAGCAAGTATAACATTATAAACAAGCTGTTTAGTTAAAAAATTCTATTTCCAAAGTGCTGTAATCTAGGAAAAAATAGAGGTGAAAACTAAGCAAAATGTAAGGTTACTAGACAACATAAGAAATCAGCATGTGGATCTTCCATTACCTTTGTAAGTAGTTACATAACAGCAGGTTCCATCCACCTTTTCAGTAGGAATTGCATTATGTATATCTGCGTCTAAGGCTTTCTGACTTATAGTTTCAGTTGCCAAAACTTTAAATGGCTGAAAAGCAGACAGAAATGTTAAACCTCAATCACTGATACGTTACTGCCTTGTTATCACAGATTCTTGCTTGTTATTGTTGCCCTCTACAAAGCCAGTATTATACATAATTGCTATTATTGCTAAATACACCATTATTTCTCCCAAACATTCATCTGAAAAAGGCCCTAAGAAAAAAGAAAAAAGGTAAATCTACTTTCCCTTTTTCCATTCTTGATTGATATTTAGAGATGACTTTGAGTAGTGCCTATAATTTAGAAAGGTTCCAGCCCAATGACAAAAAATTCTGAAATGTGCCGCCCTGCATGACTACAGCAATTGAAGTTCACGTGTCTAATGACCATTTGGCCCTAACTTTTAATTTGGAGCTGAAAGTCAGTAGCCATTCTGCAACACTGGTTAGCACAAATGCTAAAAATACGTAGGTTCAACACAGCATACCAGTATAAAACACCACTGAATATGTTGTGTATGAATAGTGTTGTCAGCTAAACATTTTCCTCTTAAAAGAGCAAAGAAATAAGAGATCTAGGAATCTGCAACTACTCCAAATTTCTATGAGGTACAGGATTCAGTTTTAATAGATTTCAGTTTCAATGAAAACACATGATCATTTGTTTTTAGGTTAAAATATCTTCCTGTATAATAATCATATTTTCCTCTATAATAATAGTAATAATAATCCGTTCTTCTCTCCCTAACCAATATTGAATTATAAGCTCTTTCAATAAGCCTTTTTTTTTTGGTATTGTTTTGTTTTTCTGCTGGCAAACCAGAAGATACAGATGTCCTTATCTTGCAAAAGTTCCCCATTTCTATGAAGTCTATGAATTGTGTTCTGAACCTTCTTCCTGCTTTTGGTTGCACATCCTTCTGTTTTTGCAGGGAAAAAAAAGAAACAAACAAACAGAGATGTATGTGTACACAAATGTATACTGGTTGCAGCCCTAACCTCTCTTCTTCTTCCATATGAAGAAACAGCAATTCAGGGCAAAACCCTACCAGACCATCGTCCATGTGGGGCTGGTATCTGGAGTTTAACCACCACATTACTTACACACTGGCGGCATTTCCTTCCCCGCCACCCCGAAGTGAAGCACTCGGCGCAGGAAACACACGGGGACGGCACGAGCTCTCTGGACAGGTAGGGAGCAGCTGCAGGTGCCAACATGAACCGAACCAGAAAACGTGGTGTGGAGTCTATCACTAGACCTAACCCCACGCCCGGCCTCTCCGGAACACCCTTCCTGCACCTCGCCACCAAGTGACTCGCGTTATGTTCGACCGTTTTAACCTCCGCAAGCCGCAGCCCCAGGTGTAAACTCCGAGCAGGGGCACGGCGGGACGCAAGGGCCGGAGGACGCGAAGGCCACCCCGCCGGCCGCCTCCCCGCGCGGGCCCCGCTGCGGCGCCGACCTGTCGCTCGCGCTTCGCCGAGGGCTCCTCCTTCACCTCGGTCACGAACAGACACGGCACCTTCTGCTGCACCGAGCCCTTGCGGCTCATGGCCGCGCGGCCCTGCCGCCCGCCGCGCCAGGCCGCGGCCTCCGCCAGGGAGGAGGGAGGCGGCGCCGCCGCTCACCGCCCTCCGCCCCCGCGCCCGCCTGCGGCTCTGCGTGCGGAGCGGGGCCGCCATGGCCGCGGCGCGGGCGCCGCCCCCGGTAATCGGGATTTACGGGTTTACTGAAAGGAGACTGAAAATCTGCTTCAGGAAGGTGCTTAGGCAGTACATGAATCGTGCTAGCTCATCTCTCATGTTCAGTATGTGTTACATGTCCATCTGTAAATACAAAGAGTCTCATTAAGCTCATCCCAAAATACTGAGCATGATTTTCCCCATCTTCCCTGTGCAAAAACCAAAGAGGCAGAACCTTAGAAAACATACTTCAAGGAATGATCTGCAACCGTGAGCTGGATTAGACTGTGCGAAACCTCTCTGTCCACTTCAACATCACCTTTGTGTTATGTTCACTTGGCTCCTGGCTCATGTCAGTCACAGCGTCACAGAATGGTTGAGGTGGGAAGGGACCTCTAGAGATCATCTAGTCCAACCCCCCAGCTCCAGCAGGGACCCCTAAAGCATGGGGCACAGGGTGGCATCCAGGCGGGTTTGGAAGATCTCCAGAGCAGGAGACTCCACAACCCCTCTGGGCAGCCTGTGCCAGGGCTCTGTCACCCTCACAGGAAAGAAGCTCTTCCTCACATGGAGATGGAACTTCCTGTGTTTCAGTTTGTACCCATTGTACCTTTGTACTGTCACTGGTCACCACTGAGAAGAGTTGGGCCCCCTCCTCCCTGCAGTCATTCCTCAGGTACTTATACATATTGATCAGATCCCCTCTCATCCTTCTCTAGGCTAAACAGGCCCAGCTTGTTTAATCTTTCTTCATATGATAGGTGCCCCAGTCCCTTAAACATCTTTGTCACTTTACGCTGGACCCTCTCTAGAAGCTTCATGTTCCTCTTGTACTGGGGAGCCCAGAACTGCACCAAATACTCCAGGTATGGCCTCACCAGAGCTGAGGAGAGGGGCAGGATCCCCTCCCTCGACCTGCTGGCCGTGCTCCTCCTGATGCAGCCACAATCCGATGGGCCTTCCTGGCCGTAAGCGCACATTGCTGCCTCATGGTTAACTTGCTTTCAACCAGGACTCCCAAATTCCTCTCTGTGAAGCTGCTTTCCAGCAAGTCAAGCCCTGATCTGTACTGGTTCCTGGGGTTATTCCTGCCCAAGTGCAGGACTCTGCACTTCTCCTTGTTGAGCCTCATGAGGTTCTTCTCTGCTCAGTTCTCTAACCTGTCCAGGTCCCTCTGAATGGCAGCACACCCCTCTGGAGTGTTGGTCACCCCACCCAGTTTTGTACCATCCACAAACTTGCTCAGTGTCTCTTCGTCCAAGTTACTGATGAACAAGTTGAACAGCAACTGTACTAATGCTGTTACCATGTTATGTTTCCCATTCCAGTCTGTATCAGCTTCCTTTTTCCTTGTCCGACCAGTTCTGCATATATAATTTTCCTTCCCACTAGATTTCAAAAGGACTTGTGGTTTTGCAATAACAAAGAGCCACAGAAATTCAGAAACTGGAGGGAGAGAAAAAAAAAAAAAAAAAAAAAAA
>PTEX01000643.1:5367-19312 GCA_003342815.1 Eudromia elegans
TCCCGTTTCAACCCCATCCACGGAGCCAGCCCGCGCGGCTCCCCGCGTTGCCGCTCACGCATCCCCACGGATCCCCCATCCCGTTCCAGTTCCCGGCATGGGCCGGCGGCTCCGGGCCGCCCCGCGGAGCCCCCGGCCCCGCGCGGGCGCTATTTGCCTTGGCGCGGCCGCCGCGGCCGCCGCTGCGGTCAGACGTAAGCCCTGGCTGGAGGGTTTGTTTAAATTCCAAAGTAAGTGGGAAGAGTTTATTGCGGCGCTGCTTTTCCTGTGTCACCGCGCTGGGCTGATGAGAACCAGATGAAGGGAGAAAAGCTCCAGGAAAGGGGGGGAAAAGAGCAGGGGAGGGCGGGGAGCAGGGCCAAGGCGTGTGGGAATCGCGTCCCGGCGGGAACGCCGATGCCGGCGGCTCATTCGCGCCCCCCGCCTCCGTGTTCCACCCGCTCCCCGTTAGTCCAAACCGGGAGCTGCGTACAGGATGGCCTAACGTACAATGACAAGGACGTGTGGAAACCCGAGCCCTGCCAGATCTGCGTGTGCGACAGCGGCAACATCCTCTGCGACGAGGTGATCTGCGAGGACACCTCGGACTGCCCCAACGCCGAGATCCCCTTCGGAGAATGCTGCCCCATCTGCCCCGAGAGCCACGGTAGCGTCCCGGGGCCCGGCTCCGTCGGGATGGGGACGGCAAGCGGGGCGGGCGGAGGCGCCGGCAGCCTCCGCTCCTCCAACTGACCCTTCTGCTTTCTCCCCAGCCTCCCCTTCCTACCCGGACACGGCGGGAGTCGAGGTGAGCGCCCGCGGCGCTGCCCCGGGCGAGCGCTCTTCCCGAGGGATATTTCCCTAGTTTTCCTTCTTTTCCCGGGTGCATCCGTCCGTTTCTCATCACCTGCCTCTCCTCTCTCCCCACCAGGGTCCTAAGGGAGACACCGGCCCCAGAGGAGACAGGGTGCGTATCCCAAGCGCCGCATCCGCCCCCAGCGCGGCTCCGGGGCCCAGCCCGGTGTGACAGAGCATCCCGGCGGATCCTCATCCCTGCACCCGCTCTCTCCGCAGGGACTCCCCGGCCCCCCTGGCAGAGATGGCATCCCCGGACAGCCCGGCCTCCCAGGACCCCCCGGCCCCCCTGGTCCCCCCGGCCTCGGCGGGGTGAGTAGGGGACACGGGGGGGGGCGCCCGCGTCTGACGCCCGCCCCGCTCACGCGCCCTCCCTCCCCTCCCGCAGAACTTCGCTCCTCAAATGTCTTACGGATACGACGAGAAAGCCGGCGGCATGCCCGTGCCCGGGCCCATGGTGAGCATCCGCCCCATCCCCTTTCCCAAAAGCATTCCCGGAGCCTCCGGCACCCGGCGCGCGGTGCTGGCAGCGGCCGCCGCGCCGGCGGGGAGGAGGTGGGAATGTTGTAAAACAAGGAGAAAAGCAGCGGGGCGGGAGCGAATCCCGGGCAGGCGGCGGCTGCCAAGCGGGAGGAGGCGCCAGCCGGGGCGGGAAGCCCCAGGAAGAGCCGYGGCCGGTGCCGGGATCGACCCCGGCACGCGGTGGTGTCTCCGCTCACGCTTCCTTCGCTCCCTTCCTAGGGTCCAGCTGGTCCCCGCGGTCTCCCCGGCCCTCCCGGCGCTCCCGTGAGTATCTCCTCGGTGTCCCGCTCGGATTCCGACCCCAGCCCTCCCGCTCCGGCCCCGCGGGTCCGGCCCCGAGGGCCCCTTGGGCTCCTGCCTGGAAGAAACCCTCCTTTGGGGGGGCAGGGAGGGCGCGGGGACGGTGCCAGGCGGGAGGTGGCCTCGGCCTCCCGCCCTTTCCTGGCCCTGGTGGCAGGTGCCAGCTCCCACCGGCTCCACCCCCCCGGCACCGCTGTCACCTGGGGCGCAGTGTCCCCACACCCGGCTGCTTCCTTCCTAACCCGTTTTCAGCTCCCTCCTTTCCTCTCCGTAGGGCCCTCAAGGTTTCCAAGGTCCCCCTGGCGAGCCTGGCGAGCCTGGTGCTTCTGTAAGTCCTGCTCATCTTCTCCTCCTTCCTCATATCCTGTCAGTCTGGGATGGATTACTGCGTTTTCCCAGCCCGCGCCTTGGCTTCGCCCCTGCCGTTCCCTCCTTCACCGCTTGAGGGAAGCTCCAGCTGGAGCCGTCTCGGCTCCAGGCCGGGAGCGGTGGGAATGGCACTGGGAACACCCAGGGCGTGCTCAGGCGCCAAGTCCTCCCCTCCTGATCTCCCCGTCTCTTCCAGGGTCCCATGGGTCCTCGCGGTCCAGCCGGCCCCCCTGGCAAGAACGGAGATGATGTGAGTAGCGGCTGCCAGAGCCGTGTCCTGCGGGGCCCGGGGGTCTCCCCTCCCGGCGCTGGGRCCACAGGTCCCCGGTGCATTCCGGGTCCCAGGCGCGCGGGGGCTCCACGGAGTCGTCCTTGTCTTTGCCTCCTCTCAGGGTGAAGCTGGAAAGCCCGGCCGCCCCGGCGAGCGCGGTCCGCCCGGCCCCCAGGTGAGACGTCTCCGGGGTCTCCTGTGCTGGGCGGTGGGGGMTTCCTCCTCCACGGGCACCCAGGAGCAGCCCACGGCCGCCGTGTCGGCCCGTGTGGGCAGAAAGCATCCTGCCCGCCCGTGCCTGGTGTGCCTGGGCCTGGCGTAGCTCCTGGTAAATCCCAGGAGCGAGGATGAGCCCGGAGCTGCTCCCGGGGAGGCGGGAATAGCGGGGCAGAGGGCGGCAACCCCTGCCCCTCCATGGGCCTCTCTGGTCACTGTCTTCTCCTCCTAGGGCGCACGTGGTCTGCCCGGAACTGCCGGCCTGCCAGGCATGAAGGGACACAGAGTGAGTGGCTCCTTGGTTGCTGTTAAGATCTGGGAGTCCTTGAAGAGCCTGTGTGGCCTCCGTGGGCACGTGGGGCAGGGGAGCCCCATGGCTACCGCAGGGCCAGGTCACCTGGGTTGCAAGAGCACCCAGTTGTCCTCCTGTCCTTCATGGCACAAGGGGCTCTTAGAGCCAAACCCTGACCATGACCAAGGCAGTGAGGTCTCCTCCTGACCCTCGCTCTTCCCTCTCCTGCTCTCCAGGGTTTCAGCGGTCTGGATGGTGCCAAGGGTGAACCCGGTCCAGCTGGCCCCAAGGTGAGGAGCTGCCCCTGCAAGGGCATCTTTGCCTTCTCTCCAAGCTTCTCTCTTCTTCCTTGCCTTCGGAATCACTGATGGGTTTTGCCCTCGTTCCTAGGGTGAGCCTGGTAGCCCTGGTGAGAACGGCGCTCCTGGACAGATGGTGAGTGAGGGAGGGAAGGAGGGAGGGCTCTGCTTGCCCAGCCAACCTCAGCACAGCAGGTAGATGCAAAGAAAAGCGTGAGGGGGAGAAACGCAGCCCTGAGGAGCAAAGGAATTTGTGTGGTGGGCGAGGAGGTGGTGGGGAAAAGGCCGCTCCTCTAGGCCTGGCTCTGCAAAGAGCCCCCAGGACGTGGGGCAGGTTTATTGGGATGTCCGTGCGGGGAGGACAGGGGCAGAAGGCCCATCCTGAAGGAGGTTCTCACAACAACACGTGTCCGCTCTCCTCCGCAGGGTCCTCGTGGTCTTCCCGGTGAGAGAGGCCGCCCTGGTCCATCTGGCCCTGCTGTGAGTATCCCGGTGGATCATCCCTGCGGGGGCTACGCTGCCCTCGGCACGCGGGCCTTGCTCCGGAGCCCTGCCTGGTGCCACCAGGACTGACGGGCGCGTCCTCTCCCTCCTTGCCCCCAGGGTGCTCGCGGTAACGATGGTGCCACCGGTGCTGCTGGCCCTCCGGTAAGTGACACCGATCGCCTGGAGCAAGCGGCCTTGGCTGGAGCAGCCTCAGCTTCCCTGGAGGGGCCTCGCACTGGAGAGCCCCTTCCAAGAGCTCTTGGTTGGCCAAGGCCGAAGCCGAGCTCAGCTCCATGACCACAGCTTGGAGATCCTGGCTGGAGGCCAGAGCTCTGCTGCCCAGAAAGCCGCCGGCTCCAGATGTGCGCTGGAATTGCTTCCCTGACACATGCCCCCTCTCCCTCCTATAGGGTCCAACTGGCCCAGCTGGTCCCCCTGGCTTCCCCGGTGCTGCTGGTGCTAAGGTAGGACCTTCTTGATCCTCCTCTCTTAGGGGGGACCTCCAGGTCTCTAGGGCTTGGCAGAGGAGCTGAGGAGCTGCTGGACGCGGGGAGAGGGGAGGAGGAGGGATTGAGTGTCAAATGGGTTTCCCATGTGGCCTGAAAGCTTAGAGAGCAGAGCTGAACCTTGCCCAGGCTGTTACGGGTTCATCCGTGCTCGGTGCCAGGCCCATCCGTAGCCAAAGTGGCTGCACTTCTCATCTGCAGCGGAGATGAAGGACTTTCCAGTTAAATCTCCAAGTGTTTTATGGGGCTCAGATGTCTCTCCAGGCYATAGGACTCTGGAAAACCAGGCTACAAAGGAATTCATCCATTTTCCCATACCATGCTCCACTGGGAAGAGAGGCGGGGGCCCTGGGAGGCCAGGGACGCGAGGAGGTTTCCCAGCCGCACATGTGCTCATGGCTTCTCCTTCCTCCCCTTCCTCTCCAGGGTGAAACTGGTCCTCAGGGTGCTCGGGGCAGCGAAGGCCCTCAGGGTGCACGTGGGGAGCCGGGTCCTCCTGGCCCTGCTGGTGCTGCTGGTCCTGCTGTAAGTGGCACCCGATGGCTCATTCCGATTGATGCCGCATCCCAATAGCCCTGGGATAACCTTCCTCTTCGCTTTCCTCCCCTTCAGGGTAACCCTGGTGCTGATGGTCAACCTGGTGCCAAAGGYGCAACTGTGAGTATCCATCTTCATCCCGGTTTTCCTCGTGGCTCTTGGGACCAGGGCCCGTGCGGTTCCCTCACCACCTTCTCCTCCCCTTTTAGGGTGCTCCTGGCATTGCTGGTGCTCCTGGCTTCCCCGGTGCTCGTGGTCCCTCCGGACCTCAGGGTCCCAGCGGTGCCCCCGGTCCCAAGGGTAACAGTGTAAGTGTCATCGTCCTTCTCCGTCTCGCTGGTGAGGGGCCCTTCTTCCCCTTGCAAGGCCACGTAGAGACAGTGAGGAGCAGCCCTGAGCCCTGCTGCGGCCTCCCCCCGAGCAGGAGCCTCCCACCCTYGCTGGGGCCGAGCCCTGCTCCCATTGTCCCGCCTGGAGATGCTTCCCTTTGGCAACTCCATCACCTCTAGCCGTGGGTACCGGGGCGGGCTGGAAGCTCCTCRGGAGATGCTGAACGTCTCCCCTTGTGAGGATCCCAACCGGGCTTGTGTCAGTCCTTGCCTATGGASCTGGCACTAAACCACTCCTTTTTCTTCCCTCCTTCCACCTCCAGGGCGAACCCGGTGCTCCAGGCAACAAAGGCGACACTGGTGCCAAAGGCGAACCCGTAAGTGGCYCCCGCGCGGCCCCGCGGGGTCCCGGCGGCAGGCCGGACCCCAGCCCGGAGCGCTGCGCCCGGCCCGCGCTCACGCCCCTGCCTCCTGCCCCAGGGCCCTGCTGGTGTCCAAGGGCCCCCCGGGCCAGCGGGTGAAGAAGGCAAGAGAGGAGCCCGTGGTGAGCCCGGCCCCGCCGGCCTGCCCGGCCCCGCTGGCGAACGGGTAAGTAGGAGCCCTTCCCAAAGCAGGAATTCCTCCCAGACTAGGAGCTCTTCCCAAAGCAGGAATTCCTCCCAAAGCAGGAATTCCTCCCAAAGCAGGAGCTCTTCCCAAAGTAGGAACCCTTCCCAAAGCAGGAATTCCTCCCAGACTAGGAGCTCTTCCCAAAGTAGGAACTCTTCCCAAAGTAGGAACTCTTCCCAAAGTAGGAACTCTTCCCAAAGTAGGAGCCCTTCCCAAAGCAGGAATTCCTCCCAAAGCAGGAGCTCTTCCCAAAGCAAGGGCTCTTCCCAAAGCAGGAACTCTTCCCAAAGTAAGAACTCTTCCCAAAGTAGGAACTCTTCCCAAAGTAGGAACTCTTCCCAAAGTAGGAACTCTTCCCAAAGTAGGAACTCTTCCCAAAGTAGGAGCTCTTCCCAAAGCAGGAATTCCTCCCAGACTAGGAACTCTTCCCAAAGCAAGAGCTCTTCCCAAAGTAGGAGCTCTTCCCAAAGCAGGAGCCCTTCCCAAAGTAGGAACTCTTCCCAAAGCAGGAGCTCTTCCCAGTCGCATCCTGTTCCCATCCCTCTTCCTCCAAGCCCCGGTTCTCCTCCTGTCCGCAGACCTCTTGCCCAGGGGCTCCATCTCCTGGGCACTCCCGGCTTCTGCCATCAGAGAGCTGGACAAGCGCCGGGATGCTGAAATTCCCACGTGGAATTGCCACCTCCTCCAGCACCCTCATTCCACCAGGGCCCTATCTAGAGGTCTCCACTGGAGCCTCACAAGCCCTGAGGGCTGTTCCCGAATCCCACATCAGAGCAGCATTCCCGCGAACCCCCACGTCCTCYGGAGCTGCCCCACAGCCCGGAGCGTGTTCCCGTTTCCAGCAGCCCGAGAGCCCTCGGCCGCCCCGTGCCCTCCCGCCACACTGACCTCTCTGGTGTCCTTCCCAGGGTGCTCCTGGCAGCCGTGGCTTCCCTGGTGCTGATGGCATTGCTGGTCCCAAGGTAGGTACCCAGAAGCATCCTCCCAACCTGTGTGGCAAGGACACGTCCTGCACGGGGCCACGGGGATGTGACGGGCTTGTCACCTGGCCCCCTGCCCYGCTCCGCATCACTCCATCCCAAAGCCGCGTCTCGGTCCTTGCTCCCTCTCCGGCCGTGGCTCCCGTGCCCTCCGCCCAGCGTCAGCCCCGTCTCCTCTGCCGTCCCCCCTAGGGCCCTCCTGGCGAGCGCGGCTCCCCCGGCGCCGTCGGTCCCAAAGGATCTCCTGGTGAAGCTGGACGCCCCGGGGAACCCGGTCTCCCCGGCGCCAAGGTGAGCAGCGGAGCGACGTGCGGGACGTCGCTCAGGCTGGGCCGGGGCAGCCCGGAGAGCCCGTCGGGCCGGGMTGGAAGCAGGACCAAGCCACGTCAGCGCCAGCACGGCCGCTGGCGGCCCTGCTCCGGGCACGGCGTGGAGGCTCCGGAGCCCTTTCCCTTCCCATGGAGAAAGCTGCTTCCAGGGATGCTAAATCTCCGGGATTTTGCAGGGAGCAGCAGGCTCCTTGTTGCCTAACCCGCATTCGCTCTGTTCCAGGGTCTGACTGGAAGTCCTGGGAGCCCTGGGCCTGACGGCAAGACTGGTCCCCCCGTAAGTGACCCCAGGACGGCGCCCTGCCCCTCCTCGCCGCCCTCCCGCTCACCGTGGCCGGGGCTAACAGGGCTCTCGCTCCCCCCCGCCCTAGGGCCCCGCTGGTCAAGACGGCCGCCCTGGACCCCCCGGCCCCCCCGGAGCCAGAGGCCAAGCCGGCGTCATGGGTTTCCCCGGACCCAAAGGCGCTGCAGTGAGTATGAGCACGAACCACGTCCCGCGGCGACACGGGACCACGCTGCCCGCGGCCACCTTGGGGCCTTCTGGTCCCCAAGGGCTTCCTACGAGCTGGGGCCGCTCCTGGGATGCAGAGGGSCACACGGACTCCCTCGGGATGGAGCAAGGGGTGGCTCAGGGGACACGTCCCCAGGAAGGGCAATGGGGAGCCACGTCCCCGCCAGCAGGGCAGAGCCCGGAGCACTCGTGGTCCCGATTTGGTCTCATTCTGCTCTCTTGTTTTTAGGGTGAACCTGGCAAACCCGGTGAGAGAGGCGCTCCCGGTCCCCCCGGCGCTGTTGTGAGTATCGGCCTGTCCCCAAGGCTCCAACGTCCCCCTCTCCAACATCCCCCCTCCAATGTCCCCCCCCGCTCCAACGTCCCCCCCCTCCAACATCCTCCTCTCCAACGTCCCCCTCTCCAACGTCCCCCGCTCCAACGCGTCCCTTAGGTCTGGCAGAGCAAGGCCCTAGGAAGGCTCCATGGAAAATGGAGAGGCCAGAGCAGTGGGTTGTGGTGGCTCCGAGTCAGGTGTGACCGTGCCAGAGGGTTTGGAGCAGGGACACAGGGCCCTGCCAGGCGGTGACACGTCCCCGGGCACCGTGGGGATTCCCTGGTCCATCAAGGGCGCTACAGCTCCATCCTCCTGCACCCTTGGGGGAGCTTTCCACGGTCCCACGGGCTCGTTTCGTGGGGTCCCCTCCAGAAGCTCCCACAGGTCGGCCCCGTCCCGCTTGGACCCTTGCCCAAGTTCCCCTGGGACCAGAGCCTGCTCTGAGCGCTCTCCTCCTCCTCCTCCTCCTCTCCCTAGGGTGCTGCTGGCAAAGACGGCGAAGCTGGTGCCCAAGGTCCCCCCGGCCCTACCGTGAGTATGAGCAACCCCTCGGGCACGCGGGGCTGCGCGGGGCGCTGGGCCGAGGAGCCGAGCGCCCGCCCTCCTCCTTGCAGGGTCCCGCCGGAGAAAGAGGCGAACAAGGTCCCGCTGGCGCTCCCGGCTTCCAGGTGAGGAAGGGCCCCGTCTCCCCGGCCGGACACGCTCCCTCGCGGGGTTGCTGCTCCTGCGCTCGCCGCCTCCTTCCTAACCTCCCTCCTCCCCTCCTCTTCCTCCGCAGGGTCTGCCCGGCCCCGCTGGCCCCCCTGGCGAGGCTGGCAAGCCCGGCGAGCAGGTGAGTGGGGGGAAGCGTCGTCTTGGGGCTGCCCCTGCCCGCTCCCTGYTCTTGTCCCCTCCAGCCGCTGCCCGTGGACACCGGGTTGCCCCGGGCACCCTGCCCGCTCCGTGTGAGCCAGGGAAAACCCGGCTGCGGGCCTGGGAATAGCGGCCTCCGAGGGCTCCGGCCTCGCGCAGCCTCCTGGGGGAAAACAGGGAGGCAGCGGCGCAGGGCGCCCGTCCTCAGCCTGGGGTGCCTGTGGGCTCCCATCCCCTCCGGGGCCGTCCCATCGCTCCAAGGCGGTGGGGACCCTGAGGACGCCCCCGGGGTGGCTGGGGGTGGCAGGAGAGCAGCGGGTGCCGCGGGCCAGGTGGGACCCGCACGGGGGTGCGGAGCTTCCCACCTCTATCCCATACTGACTCCATGATCCCTCTGCTTCCCCACACAGGGTGTCCCCGGAGACGCTGGTGCCCCCGGGCCCGCTGGTGCCAGAGTGAGTGGAGTCCCGGCCTCCCCTCGGAGCCGCCGTCCTGGCCTCCCCTCGGAGCCGCCGTCCGCGCCGCCGCCTCCGTAACCGGCTCTTCCCTCCCTCCCGCAGGGCGAGCGAGGCTTCCCCGGCGAGCGCGGTGTCCAAGGGCCTCCCGGTCCCCAGGGCCCCCGCGGTGCTAATGGTGCTCCCGGTAACGACGGTGCTAAGGTGGGTGYGAGGGCCCCTCCGCGCCCCAGTGGGACATGAGCAGTGGGGACCGTCCCCACGGGCTGTCCCCAGGTGGTGGCTCCTTCAGGGCAGCCCGAAAGGGGGTCTCGGCCTCCTCTGTCCCCATCTTTTCCTGGGGACATGGGACCTGCAGGGCCACCTGCAGGGGGGACTGGTGGGTGTTCCTGCTCCGCTTTCCCGCTCACGCGGGGAATTCCTTTTCCTTTCTCTTCCCAGGGTGATGCTGGTGCTCCTGGTGCTCCTGGAAACCAAGGGCCTCCCGGTCTGCAGGGAATGCCCGGAGAACGCGGTGCTGCCGGCCTGCCCGGTGCCAAGGGTGACAGAGTAGGTGTCCCCGSGCGCCCCGGGGTGCCTCCGCGCGCCGCGGCCTCCCGCTCCCGCCCGGGCGCTGGGTGCGCCGCCCCTCCTGCAGCGCGGAGCCTTGGCCCACTCGTGTCCCTGCACAGTCCCGGCCCTCGGCGGGGAGCCAAAGCCGGACTTTCCTCCGGAGGCCGAGGGAGATTCCTGGCTCTCCCGGCTGGAAGCGGCGGGGCTGGCGGTGCAGAGCGCCGCGGCGAGGAGGAGGATGAGCGCTAAGGCGCCGTGGCCTTCCTCTCCCACAGGGYGATCCCGGTCCCAAAGGTGCTGACGGCGCTCCCGGCAAAGACGGTCTCCGAGGTCTCACCGGTCCCATCGGCCCCCCCGGCCCAGCTGGTGCTCCTGGTGACAAGGTGAGGTGGCACCGGGTTGAGGACGCTCTTTCCAACCCGCCGCATCCCGGCGCTTCCTTTCCAGGGGTTTTAACCCGTTTTCCCTCCTCTCCATCACCAGGGTGAAGCTGGTCCCCCCGGCCCTGCTGGTCCCACCGGTGCCCGTGGTGCTCCCGTAAGTGTCCGGCCACCCGCGTCCCCCGGCGCAGCCGATTCCCCCCGGCTCTGACTCCGGCTCTGGCCCCTCTCTCCTAGGGAGACCGCGGYGAGCCCGGCCCCCCCGGTCCTGCTGGATTTGCTGGCCCTCCCGTAAGTGTCGCCGGCCRCGGGCGGCCGCTCGGGCTCCGCCGGAGGGGGGGACGCCACCGTCCCGCGGGACGCGCCCGCCCCGGCCTCACGCGGCCCCGCTCGCCCGCAGGGAGCTGACGGCCAGCCTGGTGCTAAAGGCGAAACTGGTGACGCCGGAGCCAAGGGTGACGCGGGTCCGCCCGGCCCCGCCGGCCCCACTGGTGCTCCTGGCCCTGCCGTAAGTGACCCCCTCGACCCTCAGCGTCCCCGTCCCCAAGGCCAGGGGTGGCCTTGGCGCTCACCCCGCTCCTCCTCCGCAGGGCGCTGTTGGTGCTCCCGGTCCCAAAGGTGCTCGTGGCAGCGCTGGACCCCCTGTAAGTACCGCTCGGGGCTCGGGGTTTGCAGCGGGGGGATACAATTCCCGCTGGGATTTGCTCCTGGGGGATGCTGCGTTCCCAGCGCGGCAGCTTCCGCCTGCGGCTGTTTCGCACCCAATGGAGGCAGTGCAAAAAGGGAGGTGGTTTCTCCAGATACCYCCAAATTAGCAGTAATTCGCACCGGATCAATGCTCCTTTCGGCTCCCCGCAYGCCCCAGGGACAGGGGCACTCAGTGGCATCGCCCGGGGCACCACGCGCTCCATGGGCTCGTTGCACCTGGGGGAGCCCCGTGCCCAAACGGGGGCCCCCTTGGCACAAAGTGCATCCCCCCGGGCACCCAGAGCCGCTCCCGAGCGCGACCTGAGGCCGCTTCTCCCTCCTAGGGTGCTACTGGCTTCCCTGGTGCTGCTGGAAGAGTCGGTCCCCCCGGCCCCTCGGTGAGTGTCCCCTGCCCTGGAGGCGCCGGGCGCGCCTCCAACGGCTCCGCGCCGCCGCTCCCGGCCCTGTCCTAGTTGGCAGCGGGACGTCCCTGGATCCCGTCCCAGTGGAGCCGGCGCTGGCGGCGCTCCCGGGCGCTGAGCGAGCTGCTCTGCCCCCGCGCAGGGCAACATCGGCCTCCCCGGCCCCCCCGGCCCCAGCGGCAAGGAAGGCGGCAAAGGACCCCGCGGCGAGACGGGCCCCGCCGGCCGCCCCGGCGAACCCGGCCCCGCCGGTCCCCCCGGTCCCCCCGGCGAGAAGGGCTCTCCTGGTGCTGACGGTCCCATCGTGAGTGTCCCCTCCCTGCGCCTGGCGCTGTCCCCCGGCTCTGTGCCCCACGGGGACGTGCGAGCGCAGCGTCACCCTGAGCCGCGCGTCCCCCCGCTCCGCAGGGCGCTCCCGGCACCCCCGGGCCCCAGGGTATCGCCGGCCAGCGCGGCGTGGTCGGCCTGCCCGGACAGCGAGGCGAGCGCGGCTTCCCCGGCCTGCCCGGCCCCTCGGTGAGTGACGCGGGCACGGACCCGCACCGGAGCATCCCGCGGGATGCGTCTCCCCACCGGCATCGCCCTCCAACCCCTCCGCGGCCTCTCCGCTCCGCAGGGCGAACCCGGCAAACAAGGTCCCTCCGGCTCCCCCGGCGAGCGCGGTCCTCCCGGCCCCATGGGCCCTCCTGGGCTCGCTGGACCCCCCGGTGAAGCTGGACGCGAGGTGAGCAGAGGTGACATGCAGGGGACCGTCCCCACCGCCCCGTGGTGGCACAGGGCGGGGGGGGGCTCAGGAGTGTTGGTGCCACAACAGTCCTGCTGAGCACGGGCAAACTCGTGGCATCCGTGGGCAGCGCTCCGGGRCGGACGGTGCCTGTGGGGCGCTCTCGTCGCGGCCTTCGTTAGCGCTAACGAGGGCTCTGTGCTCCTCCGCAGGGTGCTCCTGGTGCAGAAGGTGCCCCCGGGCGCGATGGTGCTGCCGGGCCCAAGGTGAGCACCCGTGGCCGGGACGATGGGACAGGGATGGCAACACCCAGCAGGTCCACGTTGACGCCCTTCTGCTTCCTCCTCCTCCTCCTCCTCGCAGGGTGACCGTGGTGAGACCGGCCCTGCTGGCCCCCCTGGTGCTCCCGGTGCCCCCGGCGCCCCCGGCCCCGTTGGTCCTGCTGGCAAGAACGGAGACCGTGGTGAGACCGTAAGTGACGCTCCGCCTGCTCCCCTCCACCCCAACCCCTTCCCGAGCTGGGACGGGGGGATTTGCCCCCCACCCTCCAGTGGAAGGGCCCAGGAGTCCTGGGCACCAGCCCTGGACCGACTCATCTCCAAGCCCGGCCCTCGGCGCTCCGGGTGTCGGCGACGGGGCCCAGGCGTCCTGGGGACCCWGGCGTCCCCGCTGCCACCGGCCGCTGCAAAGGAGGAGCCTGGGGATGCTCTGACCGTCTCCTTTGTCTGTCCCCTGCTCTAGGGCCCCGCTGGTCCCGCTGGCCCCCCCGGTCCTGCTGGTGCTCGTGGTCCTGCTGTAAGTCTGTCCCCACACAGGGAGAGGGTGACAACCCCATGGGCGCCCGCGCAGCACCCAGTCTGATGCTCAGCACCTCTTCCTCCTCCTCCTCCTCCTCCTCCAGGGCCCACAAGGTCCCCGTGGTGACAAAGGTGAAACTGGTGAACAAGGTGACAGAGGCATGAAGGGTCACAGAGGCTTCTCCGGTCTCCAGGGTCCCCCTGGTCCTCCCGTGAGTACTCCCGCCTCTGGTCACCCGCTCGCGGCAGCACCCCGAAGGGCTCCGGGGGACAACACCCGGGGCCCCGCGCGGCCGCGCTGCCATCAGAGCACCCCGTGCGGCTCCTGATGCTCCAGTGTGACACCAAGGGGACCTCCTGTCTCTCTGCTCCACACAGGGCGCTCCTGGTGAACAAGGACCCTCCGGAGCCTCCGGTCCTGCCGGTCCCCGCGTGAGTACCCCCACCCGCAGGTGGCCTTGGTGGCCCTCGCGTCCCTGCGGGGTCCCCCCGCTCAGCCCTTCTTCTCGTCCCCGCGCAGGGTCCCCCCGGCTCCGCTGGCGCCGCCGGCAAGGACGGTCTCAATGGGCTCCCCGGCCCCATCGGCCCGCCCGGCCCCCGCGGCCGCACCGGCGACGTCGGCCCCGTCGTACGTGTCGCCCCCACTCGCCCGCCGGCCCCGCCGCCCCCCGGCGCCTCCTCTCACCCTTCTCCTCCCGCCACAGGGTCCCCCCGGCCCTCCTGGCCCCCCAGGTCCTCCCGGTCCCCCCAGCGGCGGCTTCGACTTCAGCTTCCTGCCCCAGCCGCCCCAGGAGAAGGCGCACGACGGCGGGCGCTACTACCGCGCCGACGACGCCAACGTGATGCGCGACCGCGACCTGGAGGTGGACACCACCCTCAAGAGCCTGAGCCAGCAGATCGAGAACATCCGCAGCCCCGAGGGCACCCGCAAGAACCCGGCGCGCACCTGCCGAGACCTCAAGATGTGCCACGGCGACTGGAAGAGCGGTCGGTAGCGCCCGGCGCCCGCCGCCGCCCCGGGCCGCCCTCGCGGCGCTCACGGTCCTCTCTGTGCCCGCAGGCGAGTACTGGATTGACCCCAACCAAGGCTGCAACCTGGACGCCATCAAGGTCTTCTGCAACATGGAGACGGGAGAGACCTGCGTCTACCCGAGCCAGGCCAGCATCGCCCGCAAGAACTGGTACGTGAGCAAGACGCCCAAGGAGAAGAAGCACGTCTGGTTCGGCGAGACCATGAGCGACGGCTTCCAGGTGAGCGCGGCGCCGCCTCGCTGCTGGTGGCCACGATGGCTGTGCTGGTCATGGTCATGATGGTTGTGCTGGTGGTGGCCACGACGGTCGTGCTGGTTGGTGGCCACGATGGCTGTGCT
>PTEX01000644.1:0-32768 GCA_003342815.1 Eudromia elegans
GGGGGCCGGCGGGGGAAGGCCCCGGCATGGCTCCGGTGCTGCTGTGGCTGCTGGCGCTGTGCGCGGGGGGCCCGGCGGGCGCGCAGCCCCCCGCCGCCGAGCCCGCGTGCCCCGTGTGCCTGTGGCGGCGGCACAGCAAGGAGATGCGCCTGGAGAGCATCAAGTCGCAGATCCTGAGCAAGCTGCGCCTCAAGGAAGCGCCCAACATCACCCGCGAGGTGGTGAAGCAGCTGCTGCCCAAGGCGCCGCCGCTCCAGCAGATCCTCGACCTGCACGACTTCCAGGGCGACTCGCTGCAGCACGACGAGTACCTGGAGGAGGACGAGTACCACGCCACCACCGAGACCGTCATCAGCATGGCCCAGGAAAGTCAGTGCCGCCTTTGTTCCGCCGCCCGCGCCCGCAAACTTCGCCGCCGGCCCCGGCCCTGGCCCCGCCGGCCCCCGCCCCCGCCCTCAACTTTCCGGGCGACGGGAGGCATCGGTGTCCCGGCCCCCCCCCCCAGGACGGCCCGCCCCCCCCCGGGACTCCTCGAGCTCCCCTCGGGAACCCCCGAGTCCCCCCGAGCCTCCCGGCTCCCCTTGGGACTCCCATGTCCCCCTCCCGGGCTCCTTAAGTCCCCCCGGGGCTGCCGCGTTCCCCCCACCCCGGGCCTCCTGACTCCTCTCTCGGCTCTCTGCTCCCCTCGGGACTCCGCGGGCACCCCCGGAGCCGCCCGGTTCTCCCGGGGCCGCTCGGCTTCCCCGGGACCCCCCGGCTCCCTCCGGGGCTCCTCGATCTCCTCCGCGGTCGTCCGATCTCCCCCGGGGCTCCCCCCGGGGCTGCCGGGTCCCTCCGGGCCGCTGGGCTCCCCCGGGGCTCCTCGAATTCCCGGGGGCACCGGGGGGCCGCGCCCCGAGCAGCGGCTCCGCGCAGAGGGGTGGGACGGGACGGCCGAGAGTCGGCACCGGGAAGGGGAACTTGGCACCGGGATTCGGCACCGGGACGGAGTGTCGTGAGGGGGGAACTGGGCGCAGGAACTCGGCACCGGGCACCAGGAGGGGGTACCGGGACCCGGCACCGAGAGCGGGACGAGGTGCCGGGCACGGGGACTCTGCATTAGCCATCGGCGCTGGCACCGGGGTCCCGGTACCGGGTAGCGGCTCCGGGTCCCGTCCCCCAGCGGGGCGACGCGGCAGCCCCCGCCCGGCGACACCCGTCCAGGGCAGGCGGGGGCATCGGGCTGAGGTCGCGGGGACAGCGACGTTAGGGGCCCCCCGGGCGCGCCGGGAGCGGGTGAGGGCAGAGCCCGAGGCCGCGGTGAGGGGCTCCGGGCGGGTCCTGTCCCTCCGGCGTCGCGGGGGCAGGAGGGGCCGCTCCGCCGTAACGCGGCTCCCTCCGTCCCTCCACTCGCGGCGGGCGGGGCCCCGGGCCGGTGCCCCCGGTGCCGCCGGGCCCCCCCCACCTGCCCGGGCCGCTACATGACCGCCCCCCCGGCGGAAGGCAGTGGAGGGGAGCCCCCCGCCCGCCCGGCCCGGCTTCCTCCGGGCATTAATGGACTCGGGCGGCTTTGAAATTTTATTACCCATAAAATTGACAACACGCTGGGGCTTTTCCTCCCGCCCCCGCCAAGAAAGAGCGGAGCAACCCCCCCGCCACCACCTCCGGCCCGGGGGCCAGCAGGGCCAGCGCTCTCGGGCCCCCGGCCTGCAGCCCTGGGTCCTGCATCCTGGGTCCTGCGTCCTGGATTTTCAACCCTGAGCCTGCATCCCAGATCCCACAGCTCCTGATCCCACAACCCTGATCCTGCAACCTCTGACCCTGCAATTCCTAATCCTGCATCCCAGATCCCACAGCTCCTGATCCTGCAACCCCTGATCCCGCAACCCCTGACCCTACAATTCCTCATCCTGTATCCCAGGTCCTGCATCCCTGATCGCACAACCCCTGATCCTCCATCCCCCAATCCTGCACCCCAGGTCCCGTCGTGGCCCCTGCGGCCGTGGCTGGGATGCCGCGATGCCCCGGCCGTGCTCGGCTCCGTTATCGGGATGATTTTTCTCCCTTCCCTCCCTGCCGCCTCTCGGCAATTGAGCAGCTTTTTATGGTTCCTGAGCAGGAGGAGGGGAGGTTTATGGGCAGCAGAGCCATAAAGCTCTCGGGTTCCCCTTGCCCGCCCCGGCCGCCCCCCTCGCCCCGCTGTGATGCAAAGTGGCAGCCCTGGCCCCCCCCTCCGCTCCCGTTTCTTCCTCCTTAACTGCATCAGAACCTCGGGAAGGTTAATTGGCTCCTAAAAGCATTTATGGGCTACCGTGACCCAGCGACCCATGGGGCTGGAGGGGTGGCTAATGAGGGGCGCCGGGGGGACGGGGGTGCCGCCAAGGCCCCACGACGGGGGAGCCACCCCCCCGGCCTCCAGGGCCACCGCGAGCAGCCCCAATCAAGGTCAGGGGGAGCCGAGCGGGGCCGCACGTGGCCTGAGCCCCCCGTGGGGCTCCCCGGGGCTGGGGGGGGTCTGAGAGGGGGAGTTCGGTCCCCCCTTCCCTGCACGATCCTGCAAACAAAGAGCATCGTGTTGGGGGGGGGGGCTCGTGGCCGCCGGTGTCCCGGTAACCTTTATCCCCCCGTTGCCACGGCGACGGGACGAGCATCCCTGGCCGGAACGGTGTGGGAGCCCCGTGGGGAGGGGGTGCAGGGCAAGGTGCCGGCAGGGCCCGCGTGGCTCCCGTGACCCCTGGCGCATTTGGGGAGGCCCCGCGCGGCAGCTGGGGGCGATTAAACCCGACCGGTGCGCAGAGGGGGCGAAATTCCCGGCTCAATTTGACCCAGATGTTTTGCCACGGGGAAGGGGCTTCTGCCGGGCTGGGTGCTGCCGTGGGGCTGGGGGAGGGATGGGGTCCCTGGGGGGTCCTGGGGTGGCTAGGCAGAGCCCCCCACTCAGAGCATGAGGCCCAGCCATATGGACCGTCCCAGGGGCCGCGTTTGGGCACTTGAGTGGGGCGGGACGCAGGCGATGGCGGCAGCGGGACCCCGGGCGGCGGGAGGGCAGCGGGTTGACGGCAGCGCTGCAGGGGCTGTGTGGTCCCCACGTGTGGCTGGGGATTCCCGTGGCGTCCCTGTGACATCCTTATAGCATCCCCATGGCATCCCCATGGCATCCCTGTGGTGTCGCCATGGGATTCCTGTGGTTTCCCTGTGGAATCTCCATAGCATCCCTGTGACATCCCTGTAGCAACCCCCTGGCACCCCCACGGTATCCCCACGGAAGCCCTGTGGCATGCCCATGGCATCCCATGGCATCCCTATTACACTTCCATGGTGTCCCTGTTGCACCCCTATGGCATGCCCATGGCATCCCCGTGGTGTCCCCATGGTGTCCCTATGACACCCCCATGGTGTCCCTGCTTCATCCCTATGGCATCTCTGTGGTATCTCCATGGGGTTCCCATGGTGTCCCTTGGCCTCGTGCCCCCTGGGGCTCCCTCCTCCCTGGTGACAGGGGCCAGGGGGCAGCCTGGAGCCCCCATCACACTCAGAGCAGCAACGACCGCCGTGGCCACCCCCGTCCCGGCTCTGACCCCCGAGGCCCGAGGAGGGGTTGGAGGGTGGGCAGGGAGCCCCTGGCAGTGGCCGGTCCCAGCGCGGCGCCGCTGACACCTCCTTGTCCCCGCAGCGGATCCTGCGGTGCAGATCGAGGGCAACCCCCACTGCTGCTTCTTCAACTTCAGCCCCAAGATCATGTTCACGAAGGTGGTGAAGGCGCAGCTCTGGGTGTACCTGCGCCCCGTGCAGCACACGGCCACCGTCTACCTGCAGATCCTCCGCCTGAAGCCGGTGACGGAGGAGGGCAGCCGCCACATCCGCATCCGCTCGCTCAAGATCGACCTCAACTCCCGCGCGGGCCACTGGCAGAGCATCGACTTCAAGCACGTGCTGCAGAACTGGTTCAAGCAGCCGCACAACAACTGGGGCATCGAGATCAACGCCTTCGACCCCAACGGCAACGACTTGGCCGTCACCTCGCTGGGCCCCGGCGCCGAAGGGCTGGTAGGTGGCAGCTGGTAGGGGACGTTGGGGGCTTTGTGGGGACTGTCACGGCCCCCGAAGGACGATGGTGGCTCCGTGAGGCTGCCCATGGCCCTGCAGGCAGGGCTGCGGTTCTGGGCGTTGGTCACAGCCCTGTCCCAGACCCAAGGGAACAGCTCCATGGGGACGGTCACAACTCCCTGGAGACGGTCACAGCTCCTGGGACTGATCGCTGACCTGTGTGGGTGGCTGTGGGGACAGTCACATCCCCATGGGGACAATCGCGGCTACCTGGGGATGGTCAAGACCCCGCAGGCAGGGTCGCAGCCCTTGGGGACAGTCAGGACGCCCTGGGGAGGGTCACAGCTCCCTGGGCAGGGCCCTGGAGATGCTCTCAGCAGCGTGGGGATGATCCCAATGCCACGGGGATGATCCCAGTCCCGTGGGATGGCACCAGCCCCACGGGGATGATCCCAGCCCCACGGGGATGGTCCCAGCCCCCCGGGCACGGCACCAGCAGCCAGCACGGGGCTCCATGGGCTCAGGCTCCGCTCTTTCCCCTAGCACCCCTTCATGGAGCTGCGGGTGCTGGAGAACAACAAGCGCTCGCGGAGGAACCTGGGCCTCGACTGCGACGAGCACTCGACCGAGTCGCGCTGCTGCCGCTACCCGCTCACCGTCGACTTCGAGGCCTTCGGCTGGGACTGGATCATCGCGCCCAAGAGATACAAAGCCAACTACTGCTCGGGGCAGTGCGAGTACATGTTCATGCAGAAGTACCCGCACACCCACCTGGTGCAGCAGGCCAACCCACGCGGCTCCGCGGGGCCCTGCTGCACGCCCACCAAGATGTCCCCCATCAACATGCTCTACTTCAATGACAAACAGCAGATCATCTACGGCAAGATCCCGGGCATGGTGGTCGACCGGTGTGGATGCTCCTAGACCCCGCCCGGAGCCGCCCCCGCCCCTGCTCCCAAGCCACGGACTCGACTTTTCCTCCACTGATTTTATTATTTTTTTTTATTATTATTATTATTTACATACGAAGACCCGGCGTTGGAAACGAGCAGACAACCAACCCCGACCCCCGTCCTGAGCGCCGGGGGCCGAGCGAGAAGGAAGCCCCCCCCCCCGGAGAAGCGCATCGTGCAATAGGGGCAGCCCCGGGGAGCTCCGATGCCACCGTGTCCCTCCCCGCGGCTCCGGATCGCCTGCGTTTACCCCTCAAAACGAGGACCCCAAAGCCCAGCGCCCCCCTCCGAGCGGCGGCCCCGTCCCCCTTGTTTAATTTATTTATTTATTAATGAACCCTTGGGGCCGGCGCGGCGCCGCGGGCAGCGCGAGACCCCGCGGAGCGGCAGGGGGGCGCCGCGGGGGCCGGGGCCGCCTCCGCGCTCTGGAGGCACCGGGACGGGGACCGGGACACCCGCCGGCCCGGCCCGGTCCTAGCACTTATCCCACGGCGCCGGGCCGGGCCGGGCCGCAGCACTTAGGACCCGCTCCGGCCCCGCTCCGCTCGCGCCGGCTCCTTTAGCACTTGCCCCGCTCTCCCGGGCGCGCCGGGGGCCGCGGCCGCCGCCGGGCCCAGCACTTAGCGCCGCGGCGCTCCGGGAGGCTCCGGGGGGCTCCGGGATACCCTGGAATGCTCCGGGATGCAGCGCGGGAGCGGGCGGGCACCGGGGAGACGCCGCCGCCGCCGGGCTCCGCGCTGAGGCCGGCGGCTCCGAGCGCCGCGGGCTCCGGCCCCGCCAGGCCCGTCCGCCCGGAGGAGGCTCCGCGGCGGCGCCCGACGCTCGGTCCCCGCGCGTCGCTCCTGCATCCGGGACGCGGCCCTGGACGGGACTTGGGATGCGGAGCCTCCCGCGGGGCGGCGGGAGCTGCGCCCCCCCCCCGCCCCCCTCCCGGTCCCGCCGCTCCGGGGCGGCCGCGCAGGGGCCGGGGGCGCAGCCAGGGCCGGGGGCCGCTGCCCGGGGGGGCTGGATCGCGCTGCCCCCCCATCATTCTCCCCGCGTATCGTTGCTCTGTGTAAAGTCTTAGCTTCGTTTTGTCCGTCCGTTTCTGTTCTGGGGGGATTTCCGGTGTTTTTGTTCTTTTTCTTTGTGTGTTGCTGCCAAGGGGGTGCCCGGGGGACCCGGGGACGAGGTCCGGGCTCGGGACGGAGGCTGCCGGGCGGGGGGGGCTCCGTGGCTCCAACCGACGGGGCCACGGTTAGTGGGGGGGCGTTCATCACGTGACCAAACACAGCACTTGAACATCCGAAAAAAGTGAAAAATAAAAAAAAAAAAAAATCTATTTAAAATCGCGAATTGGAGAGTCCAGAGCGTTCAGCTCCCGGCCCGCAGCGGCTCTCCAGGCAGCTCCCAGCGGGATCCATCGAGCTGATCCCGGCACCCACGTCCTGCCTGCGTGTCTTGATGCAGCTGCAGCATCCCTGTGCCGGAGCCGGGAGCACCAGGACCTTGGGATCTCTGTGCCAGAGAGCGCCGGGACCTTGGGATCCCTGTGCCGGAGAGTGCCGGGACCTTGGGATCCCTGTGCCAGAGCCGGGAGCACCGGGACCTCGGGATCCCTGTGCCAGAGAGTGCCAGGACCTCGAGATCCCTGTGCCGGAGCTATGAAGTGTTGGGAATCTCAGCATCCATGTGCCAGAGCCGGGAGTGCTGGGACCTTGTCATCCTTGTGCTGGAGCTATGGAATGTTGGGAATCTCGGCATTCCTGTGCCGGAGCTATAGAGTGTTGGGAATCTTGGCATCCTTGTGCCGGAGCCAGGAGTGCTGGGACCTTAGCATCCCCGTGCCAGAGCTATGGAGCGTTGGGAATCTTGGCATCCCTGTGCTGGAGCTGGGAGTGCCAGGACCTCAGCAACCCTGTGCCGGAGCTATGGAGCATTGGGAATCTCGGCATCCCTGTGCCGGAGCCACAGGGCTGTAGCAGAGGGGCTGTTCCCAGCAGGAATGTCCCTGGCACCGCCGGCTCAGGGCTGCGCACCCGGGAAGCGACCGCCCTCCCGGACAGGCTCGTCCGGGGCTCTGGGCGGTGCCGCGAGGTCCCTGCGTGCGCCCGGCTCCGTCCCCGCTGCCCACAGGGACGTTCCCAGCTCCGCATCAGGGCCCTGCGGTGCCTGCAGGCACCCTGCGCTCGGCCCGTCCCTCCTCCCAGGAATCCTCCTGGAAAAGCTGCTCCCGAGGCCGGCAGGGTCTCCGCTGCCGGGAAGCGGCCGCCTCAACGGGCGTCTCGGGGACTTTGGTGGTGTATAAACTGCATTTGTCCTGTACCTGGGGTTACTCTCTGTATTTTGTAACCACTGTTTCTGTCCCTGTCCCGTCCTTTTTTTTTTTTTTCTCTTTTTTTTTCTTTTTTCTCTTTTTTTTTTGGCCTTTTTAGACTTTTTGTACAATAAAAAAATTATATACCCAAAACAGACCCAAAGAAGGAGGGCAGGAGCTGCCGGCCGGGACGTTCAGCTTTGGTTGTTCTTCCTCGCCGCGTCGTCGTCATCCCAGTGGAGCCACCGCGAGGGGCGGGGCCTCGGGTCACTGCGACGTCCCCAGGGTCACCGCGATGTCCCCATGCGCCACTGCGTTAGTGAGGAGCGGAGGTGTCAAGGCTGGGCATGGGGCTGGCATCAGCCTTGGGAGCGGCTCCGGATGCTCCAAGCATCTCCAGATGCTCCGAGCAGCTCTGGATGCTCCGAGCACCTCTGGATGCTCCGAGCAGCTCTGGAGGCTCCAAGCAGCCCCTGCTTCCCCATGGCCTCGCAAGCAGCTCCAGATGCTCGGCGCGGCTCCGGATGCTCCGCGCGGTCCCTGCTCCCCTCCGGCGGCGCGGGCGGCTCTGCATTGAGCCCCTGCGTCAGCGCAGCCCCCGGATCCCCCCCCGCGCGCCCAGCCCTGCTCCGCTGACCCCGGCTTCGCCCGCCTCGGGAAATATCTTTCCTGATGCTTCTCATTTTTCCCACGCTCCCTCATGCCGGCCGTAAAAGGGGCCTGTGGAGCAGGAGGCGAGAGTGGAAGGAATCTGCCCTGCTCTCCGGGCCCGCTCGGAGCCGCTTCCCGGGACATTCCGGTCGGAGGGAGCAGGGCCCTTTAGGCCCCTCCAGAGCCTCTTCTCCTGTTGGTCTGAAAGCAGCAGAGGAAAACAAGGTGAAGTGACCCAAGAGCCCCGGGAAAGGTCCCGAGATGGGCTCGGGTTCCACAGGAACCCTCTGCCCCCGGCATCCCGGAAGCCCCTTCCCCGCATCCCTCTTATAGACCCATGTGGGACAAGAGCCTCGAACGCTCCCCGCGGGCCCCGGTGAGCTGGAAAGCCACGGTTTACAAGTGGCCCGAAGTGCCGGAGCGGAGCGGCTCCGGGCAGCCTTTATGGAGCCTCATTAGGAGCGGCAGGTATGCCGGGAATGCTGCAGCTAATTACGGCGCTCTCCGCCGGAGGGTCAGTGGCCACGAGCGGCGGCCGCAAGGAGCCAGCGCGCATGGGACCGTGGGGACATCGGCACGAGGCCGGGGCCCCGGTGTCCGGGCCCGGCTTCCCGGCGCTCGGAGCGGGGGACGCCCGAGGCCGGGAGCGCTGGGAGGTGGTGGGAGCCCTAACGAGGCGCCGCTTTTGTTGCGCCGCCATCATCCCGGGGCTGCTCCCCATGGCACTCCGGGCCCGCGCGTGACCTACTTGGGAAGGGGACAATCCGGGGCCGGGGACGTGCGGGCGACCACCCAGTGCCGCGCGATGACCTAACGCGCCCGCCCGCGCCGCGCGGGGCCCGGCCGCCGCAGGGACACCGAGGGCAGCCCCGGGCACGCGGGAACCGCATCCGTTAATCCCTCCTCCGGCCCAAACGCACTTCCAGGCCCCGCTCTTTTGTCTCCCTATTTTTTTTGTTGTTGTTTTGGTTTTTTTTTTTTTTTTTTTTTTTTCAAATTTAAACAAAAGCCCCTTTCCCGCTTCCCGCGTGTGCCGGCAGCTCCGGGGGCAAGAGGCCGCTGGGAGCGGCAGGGCCGGGAGCGCGCGCGGCACCGGCCGGGCCCCCCCGCCGCGCTGACCTATAGTCCCGCTCGCATTTAGAGCCCAAGCGTCTGCTCTGAGAAGTGACTTCACGCTGCATTGGGGCAGCGCGCGGCGTCACCAGCTCTCACGCTGCCCGGCCCCGGCCCTCCTTTTCTTTCGCTCGCTTTCCCACACTTGGCGCTGCTCATTGTGCGCCCGCTGCGTTTTTTTTCCGCGCCTATTCAGCCCAAATTAGTCACGAGCGGCCCCCAGCTCGGAGAGGAAAAATAAATTAGGTGGTTTAAACACGGGGTGGTTGGAATGATTTGGCCCTGGGGCGGGAGGGGAAGGCGCTGCGGGCGGAGGATGTGGAGGCCGCTGCAAAACAGCCCAGGCCGAGCAGTAGTCGAGGCCTGTGGCCGGCCCGGTACCGAAACCAGGCGCTGCCAGCGCCACGGGGTCACGGTCCCCATGTGCACCTGGGTCTTTACGGGGCCTCTGTGACACGAGGACGGCTCCGGGCGCTGCTAGTGCCCTCCGGGCTCTGCTTCCACAAGGGGCTACCCGGAACAGTGGCTGTGAAGAGGCCTCGGGCTGCAGGGGACGGTGCCGAGCGCGCCGGGGCTGCAGTGGCAACGGGGACGATGGCCCTGGCGCCCGCCCGGTCGCGCCGAGTCCCCAACCAAGAGCTTATTGGGGTCGGCAGGAAGCACCGAGCCCTCAAGGGCAATCCGGGGAGGCGAGAGGACAACGAGGGGTTGGCCAAAGCCGCAAGGAGTCGACGCCAGCAGTTTTCCCAAGCACGGGGGATGCTGCTGGGGCCAGGTCGCGCTTGCACCACTCGCTCGCCGCGCGGGCGGACGCCACAATCGCCTTGAAGCAGCAGTTTTATTATGAAACTGGGAATGAAATGCAGTGTTTGCCCTGGCACGCTGCAGAACGGTTCAAGCAAACGATGGGCGGGGAGACGGCGAGCCAAATAGAAAATACATCTTACAAAATTGGACATACAAGTGGAAAAACAAACACAGAAAACCAACAATCAGAATCAAGTTATTACATTAGGAAAGAGCAGGGGAGCTTCGATTCGCTCGGCCGCTGACAACCCAAGACAACGTAACCCGGAGCCTGTGGCTTTTAGCTGCCCTTTGGGAGAGTAAACAGACGCCCGAGTCGCGCAGGGCACACGGACACAGCCGGGCTGCCAGCAGGAAGGGAACTGGAGCAGGGAACCAGAGCAGTCTGGAGACTGTCCCGTTAGAAACGTTCATCTATTGCTTGCTAAGAACCAGGTTTAAGCCCCTGGAAAGCTTCCTGTGCAGACACACGCACGGGCATCTTAACCGATCATGGGCAGCGCAAACATCTCTCCAGCAAGAGGCTACAGGGAGAAATAAAAATCCGAGGATACAGCAGGATTTCGGCCCAAAAGTCCATCTAGGAAGGTCCGCAGCCACACGACTTTCCGCTTCCCCCTGGGGTCGAGGTGTTAGTGGGAGGGGACGCGCTGCATGAGGGGCGGATGCAGCGGGGGCACCCGCTCGCGAGGGGAGCTCGTCCCCTAGGGAGGCAGGACAAGGGCCCCGGGAGCTGCCCTCGCTCCTCAGCTCTGCTCCGGGCTCCGGCACTGGCCGCTGCTTCCACCCAGGCCGGGGAGCGCGAGGAATTGCTCTTCACAGCTCCCTAAGGACAGCGGAGCCGCTGGAAACGCTAAGAGCGCCTAGAAGGATTGACCAAGTTATGACAACGCTGCCCCTCATGGGACTTGGCCAAGGTTTTCCTGCCGTTTCCCTGACCCGGCTACTGCCAACGCAGCAGGAGGGAGTGAGTTCCTACACAGCTACCAAGAACTTCCAAGGCTTTTAAAACACGGGTCCTAGGAAAACACCGGAGCTTTCCTGCACTGTCTGGCAGCTCGGAGGAGACTGGGGCTTCTTCAGCAAGCCGGGGAGTTATCCAGCTCGACAGAGACCCTCTGAAGCAAGAAGAGCACAAAATAAAATCCAGCCTGAGAAGAAACAAGAGGTTTTGAAGGAGAGCAAGGCATCACTGACCTGCATGGAAGGGGAGGGTGCGGATGCTCCGCCACGAGCCCCGCAGGCCTAGCACTCAGGAGGCTCCGCACGGCCACTTTTCTGCTCCTGGCTTTAGGGCTCCAGTCTCGATCTAAGGTTAATTCTCGCTCTGACAACTCCCATTAGCTTTGCCACTCTTCCAGTTTGGGCAACCCAAGACAACAACCCTCGAGAAAGCCCTTCCCTGAGGGTCCCCCCGACGGGTCTCAGGCCCAGAGCAGGGCTTGGTTCACGCATTGGGCTCTCGGCTGCAGGGTCCCGCCCGAGCTGCTGGGAAGGGAACAGCAACCAGCTCAACCCAGAGGGTCCATTTGCAGCAGGGAAAAGGCCCAAGAACCAGGGCAGCCCCAGAGATGGAAACGGCACCAAAACAAACGGACCAAAGAGAGCGACACCTCAAACAGCCCCTTGCTTCAGCAGCAGAACTTGAATACTTAAGCTGGAAGAGCAACTGCCAAGAGCTCAATAAACCCTGCTCTGCCTTCCTGAACATTTTCCCCTGTCTCATCATACAGCAGAAGCTTGGGGTCCTACAGTAGCTCCACCTGCCCGTCTATTGAAGAGGGAGAATTTGATTCTCTCCTGCAGCTGACACGGACACTTTCCTGCAGCGCTCGGAGGGCACCGGGACATTCCCCATCCGATCCACATGGACAACACGTCCGGCACGAACCGCTGCAAACGAGCAGCCGGAAAACACACCCAAACTGCAGCACTCCAACCTACCAAAGACGCAATCAGAGCAGCTTCTTCTTTCGCTCTCCATTTTTGCTTTTTTAAAAACGTTGCAACTTGAAAAAAATAAGTAGCACAATCATAAAACTATGGGGGAGTTCCCTGTCTACTCATCACTAGGTCCTAGAGAAGGGAAGTGTGTGGGAGTGAGAGGAAGTGAGGAAGAGAGAGAGTGAGGAAGAGTGTGGATGCACGCACTCAAGAGGCACACTGCAAACGGGCACGGGCCGAACAGCCGGGTATCAGACGATCCCAAAGCGCTCTGCTCTTTTCCTCTTCTTCGCCTGCAAAGAGGAATTGCAAGAAAAAATCAGAATCAAGAGAAACAAAGAGAAACAAAACGGCCAATTCTTTGCCAAAGCCACTGGGGCCGATCGCACTCGCGGCGCGTGGTGGCTCCGAGGCCTTCGCTGCCGTTTGGGCTGTGTTTTATCCCCGTGTTTGGTGAGCGGTGCTGATGTTTTCAGCCTGGCATTTGAACAAACAAACGGAGTCCCCGAAGCACGTAGCGAAAACACACAGTGCCCCCATGAAGTCACTTCATTGCGCAGGCAAAGCGCTACAAAAGGGCTGGAGCTGGGAACAATGACGACTTTAGAGGCCTCGAAAGCCTTCCAGGCAGTGGGGAGGTGGGAAATGTAAAAGGGCAAAGGGTTAACACTCTTCTATTCATGGAAAAGGTGAGAGGGACACACTAAAACGCATTAAATATACTATTGCGTCTCTCAGATATGCCTTTAAGCCCATACACGAGGGGCGTATAAATCTTAATTTTTAGCAGGATAAATAGCCCGGGGCCAACAGAAGCCCTAATCAAGAATCTCCAGGGGAAAGGTGCATTTGAGTGCACACAATACCAGTAAAAAGACCTTTTTGTTCCAGGCACAATCTATAAGCGACCTAACGGGTACGCATGGAATCCCTCAGCCCGCCGCCCCTGCTCAGGGGGCTCGTTCCGTCGGGCCCTGCTCGGGCTGGGAACGCCGCTCGCCGCTTCCGTCCGGGCCATGTCCAGCAGCAAAGCCCAAAAGAAGCCAAATGAGGCCCCCAGACCCCACCTGGGCTCCTGGGACTGCTCTCAGGGCCCGCACAGAACCCCCTCCCCGCCTGCTGAAGCCAGAAGCCATCTGGATTTGGGGTTTTTGGGGACCCAACCGCTGGCCCTCCTGCAGTTTTGGCTGCGTGCCTGGAAGCGGAAGGGTCCCCCGTGCAGGAGGAGCCTCTCCGTGTTGGAGCGCAGTGTCCGCAGCGGGAGCAGCGAGGCCCAGGGCTCAGAGCTGCGCCGTGGCGCCCCTCGGCTTTATGGATGGGAGCTGCCACCACCATCCGAGGGGAAGCAACGGGGCCAGGATGGAGGGCGATGCAGCACGAGGAAGGCGAGCAGCTGGAGTGTGTCAGTGCCGGGGGGAAAGAGCGGTGAAAAGCTGCAGTTTTGGTGGTCTCTGCCTTTCAGGGAGCCCTCTGCCACTCCGTGAGCGGAGGAGCTCGATGCCAACACTGCTGGTCCCATCCCGAGCTTGCCGTGCTCCAAAGCCCCTTGCTACCAGCAAGAGCCTGGGAAAAACCAGGTTGCATTGGTCGGCAGCAGCTCAGGACCCCTCACGGAAGAGCATGGAATGAGGGACTGCCCGAGGGATGGGGTCAGCCCCACGTCACAGGGGGGACCTGGTGGTGCAGGGGCACGCCAGGTGAGCAGTGTCACAGTGCCACCTCCTGGGACACCCGCTCCTCCTTTACCTCTGCGTCCTCTGTGGCCCCGGCCCCAGCCGAACTCGTCACGATGCCAAACCGCTCCTTCCTCTTCTTCAGTTTCTCATCTTCTTCACTCTGCCGCAAAGAAGGACAAAGGCGGAACTTACCGGCCAAGCCCCAAAACGGGGCGGCTGGGGGTAAATCCCCTTCCTCCTGCCCCCAGGCTTCCTGCCGGCAGCTCCAGACACCTGCTGGGGAGAAAGTCTCAGCACGAGTGCAGCGCGAGCAGCCTCGAGGGGCTCACGAGGAGGCCCTGCCCGAACGCCGGCTCCCCGCGCCGCTGCCGAGGGAGGAAGGGCCTCCGGAGCAGCGTCTGCCCCAGCGGCCAGACAGGGGCTTCCTGAAGCCACGTCCAGGCGCGCGGGCTTTGCAGTGGGATGTGGAAGCTCAGCCTCGCTCCGACCTCCTGCTTCTCGCTTCTTGCTAGCCCCAGTGAGCAGATTTCAGCCAAATTCCTACCCCTAGCCTCCATGCCCCCGTTTCTCAAGGTTCTCCAGAAAAACTGGGTGCTTTTCTCTGCACTGCCACCCTCCATGCTCATGTCCTGACCACCAGCAACAGCCAACCCCATCATTGCCCACAGAAGCCCCAAACCAGCTATTTTCTGGGGGGTTATTTCTAGCTCTGGCTCTTCCAGCCCTTGCTGAGACCCTTCCCACAGCTCAGGCTCTCCTGTCCCTGCCCTGTTGCTCAGCCCCTTTCCCAGCTCTTGCCCCTGTGAGATGGGAGCACCTGCAAGGGCACCGTTCCCAAAGGGGACAATCTCCTTCCAGGCCCCCAAAGCACTCAAGGGGACTGAATTCAGGGAGCCAAGCAGAGGGATCCGGACGGTTGCGCCGGGGGTCAGAGCGCAGCCCGGGCGCCGCCGCTTACGCAAGTGCTCAGCAGCTGCCTCGTTAGCGGGGACACGGCCGCGTGTTGTGGCAACACGGGTGACCGCAGGACATTAATTGGGAACGCCGAGCTTCTCACCGGCCCAAACGGCACCTCTGCTTTCCCCAAAAGCCCCTCCAAAACCAAACAGAATCAACCCTGTGTCTTTAAAGAAGGAAAAAGGAGGGAAACGAGGGAGAAGCAGCTCCTAGGCCCGTCCGGGGCTGGAGGGTTTTATTTATTTTTTCGGCGAGCCCCCCTCATCGCTACCCCCCCCAGCACTGCCCTGCAGGGAAAGCATCTGAACGCGGCCCTAAATCAACACCGTTCTAATGATCTCGCTCACTTGACCTCCTAGCACGGCCCTGTCAGCTGCAAACGCGCGGCCAATAAACTTCACTCCATCCTCAGCGTCTCGCTGACAGGGTTTGATGCATGGGGTGCTGAAACCCATCCGAGGAAAATTACCCCTATCCGAGCGCTGCTATCTCGGCATCTATCAATTGCACAGAGCGCCCCGGGGCTGCGTGCTTGGGCATCCCGGGGAGAGCCGGTCATGGCGCGCGGAGCTGCTTACAGGCTCCTTTTCTGCTCCCGCCACGAGGGATATTCTGCAATTTAGGCAAAAAAAAGGGGAGTGTGAAATGGGGAGAGAAAGCTGGGAAAAGCCTTCGTGAAGGAGCCCGGGCCCTGCAGGGAAAATCCTTCCTGAGGCCCGGCAAGAAGGCAGCGCAAAGTTAACGCGTTGCTCCTGTTCCAGCAATTCCAGGTGCGGGATCCCGGTGCAGCTGGACCCCTCTCTGCAGGGGGAAGAGGGCAAGGCGGCTCCCATGGGTGGAAGGTGATGGTGAAAGGCAGGAACTGGGGGTTTGCAGAGGCCAGTGCGCGCAGGGCACCCCTACCCAACCACACGCAACACGGAGCCCACGGAGCTGCCCAACGGCTCCGGGATCGTCTCCGTGTGGGAAGCAGGAAGCACCACAGGGCTCCGGTGGAGCGGAGAACCCGGGACAAACCCGAAGGAGCCGAAGGCACTTGGAGAAGCTGCCACCTTCACCCAGCACGGAGGCCGCTCCGGGGCCACGCGCGGCCTCTAGCTCTGCGTTCCTGGCTCTGACCGGCGCTCCGGTGGAAGCAGCTTGGGACTCTGCAGGGCAGCCCGGGGAAGCGGCGCTGGCCGCGCTCCCGCATGACGGATGGCGGGATGAAAAGCAGAGCCCCAAGGCCTTCAGGCGAGGGGAGATTAATGACAACACGGCCTTGACCTCCCAAAGGTAAAGGTTATGGAACACTCAAGGGTAACGGCGCTTCCAATTTCATCCCCGGGAGGTGAACGACGGCGGCCGATGGTTTCATTCTCCAGAAAACTCCCATCCCGGGCGGCCCAGCTGCCGCCCGGCACCTTTTCCAAGCGCATCCCAATGCGTTTGATCCTCCTGGTGGCCTCGGGCCAAGGAATCCGGGTCGCTCATATGGATCCGTGGGCCGGGGACGCAGTGACAGCCGAGTGACAAGCAGCGCCACGGCAGAAGAGCCTCCGGAGCAGCCAGGAGAGCCCACGCTGTCCCTCCAACGCAGGGCTCCGGCTTTGCTCAGTGCTTTTCTCACAGGGGTCAAGCGTGGAGGGACGAGCGTGGAGCTGAAAGGGACGGGCCCTTCTCCCCTGTCCCTTTTCTCTCTTCCGCCCAGCTGCGGGATGGGAACATCCCTCGGAGCAAGGACTCTGCTGCAGGGAGGCCACCCCGCCGCCGTGCAGCAACAAGCCCAATAGAGCCCCATTTAGACAAGTTTACACCCTCTATCTGCATCCAAAATCTCGGATCCCCCCATGCTCTCACGGCCACGGAAGGAGACGCCACAGGCAGAATCGGATTATCAGAGTGGGTGCTCACCCGAAGCCAGAGGAAAGCTCTTTTTTCCTCCCCTTCTTTCACCTCAGACAGGCCCAATGCAAGGAGGATCCTCACCCGCTGCCCTGGGAGGAGCCCGTTAATGGAACAAACCAGGAAGACGCTGCTGTTTGGCGCACCGAAGGCAGCCCGGGTTGCCTGCCGGGGACACCGGGTTCATTCCTTCCCACCAGCTGAGCCGCCCGGGCGCTGTGACCTGCCTCTTCAGGGACCTACTGCGCTGCTTTAGTGGCTGCTTTTGCATTAGTTTTACTAAAAATGGGAAAGGAGCAACCGTGAGCTTCCTCCTGGTCCCTTCTTCCAGTGCCCGCCGTGGAAAACAGGTTGGGAAAGCCGAGAATGGAAGTGGCTGCTGGACAGCAGCAAAGCGGTAGTCTTCCAGAGCCGGCATTTTACAGTTTTACGCCGGCCCCAAACGGAGCAGGAAGACAAGAAGTCACAGGCAGGTGTGAAGAGCTGCCAGTGAGCGCCGGGCCTGGAAAGCATTCCTGCATTCCCACAGCAGTGCCGCAGCAAGCGGGCACGGAAGCAGCTTTTGCACCCCTGGAATCCCCGGGCCCAACCAGGATGCCGGGCAAGGCTGCTCGGCCGCCAGAGGAGTTTGAGAGGCCAGATCTTTAAAAAGGAGCAATGGGGCGATGCCTGAACACCATCTGAAGTGCACATTAGGCCCAGGTTTCAGAAGAAACTACATTCTATTCAAGCGTTCTGAGCGGGACGGAGCCGTCGGCTGCTCCGCGGGAAGCTGGGGACCGAGCAGGTCCTCGAGCGCTGTCGAGCTCAGCTCCCACGTGCGGCGCTGGCCGGTTCCTCACCCGGAGCGCAGAGCTGCTCCCATTGCCTTAAGCGCCTGGAGGAGGTGGGAGGAAGGGGATCTTCCCGGCCCTCATCCCGGATCAGACCTTCTGCACGCTCCCTCCTCCGTGCGCATCCGGGCTCATTCCGCATCCCGACTTGCCCCCCCGGACTTGCTTTCCCTCGGGGTTTCCCTTCTGCCCGGCGGCTCCGTGTGACCCTATTTGTGACAAGAACCCAGTTCTGCTTCACGGGCACCAGGACCTGGTGCGGCCTCTCCAGGCTCCGCATCTCTTTCCCTACTTCCCGTCGTCCCAATTCCTTCACAGAAAGGGCAGCGGCCAGGGAAGGATCTGGCGGAGGCAGCCGCCAATGAGGTCATTTGCACCTTTTAACGCTCATACAGACGCTTAAGAGACATCCCTATCCAACACCAAAACGTTCCAGGTCCCTCTTCACCCTTCCCTCTGCACCAAGGGGCTGCGGTGCCAACTCAGCCTCCACATCTGCAAGCGTGGGGACACCGAGACCTGGTCAGCGACGGCAGCCCCAGGCCAAGGAGGCTGAGGAGGCCCCAGCAAGCGCTGCCTTTCCGCGGGATCCTTCCTTGCAGCCCCCAAAGCCGCTGGCTTTTCCCCCCATACCAGTGGGAGGCTATGGAGGTTCACGAGGGAACGGGCTGGCCGGCCAAGGCTCCTTCTAGGAAACAGGAGCCCAGCGCTCCCTTGCGCAAGGCCGGAGACCGCAGAGCCGCCCCTGCTCCCGGAGGAGACTCTTGCATCGTCCCCGTCCGAGGTGGCCGCGACGACCGCGGGCCTCGGGGGAGGCTGCGGCTCCGCTCAAGTGCAAAATGGCAAAGGCAACGCCGGGGTCTCGGCCCTCATCGCGGCCTCTCCCAGTCTCCGGTACCTTCCTGTCCCGCGAGCTCAATGGTCACCGACCGCCAGCACAGGAGAGGCTGTGAGGAGGAAACGGGTGACACGAAGAAGGAGCCACCGGCCAACAGGGATGGTAAGGGGCCTCGGGGTGTCACTGAGCTGCAGATAAAGAGACCAAACCCTCCGTGGAGAGTAATATATATACACACATATATATACATACACATACACACACACATAACAAAGATGCTGTAGAGGCTTTGCTTTTACTCTGCTTTCTAAACCAGGTCTATTCTTTACCTTCCTGCCTACAAATCCAGCTGCCTTAGTTACCAGCAGTCCAACACAGAGGGAGACAGAAAATCCTTTAAGAAATTACCCAAAGCAGCTTTGTTAAATACCTGAAAATATTAAGATTTAGCAACTCAATGCGCCGCACGTGGCACCAGGACCCTCCGCAGAGCGAGGACAGGGCACTCAGGATGTCGTCTGCCGCGACGCGCTGGCCCTGGGCAGGAAACCTTCATTTCAGGGCTTGTTTCAAGCACTGCTGAGAGCTCCGGGAGCCTTTTGGGGACAAAAATTTTTAGGGGACGAAAGAGGGATGCGCGGCCCCGAGGGGCAGAGGGTTAATCAGCGAATTGCTCACGAGGTGGCTCGAGACCTCCACGTTCAAGAGGAGGTACAAGAGCCAATTATTGGAGCTGGCCGCCGCGAGCAGGGAAGGTGTTTGATAGCGCAGCACCGAAGTGGCAAGCGGGGCTTTCATGTGCCCCTGAAGGCTCCCGCTGTCCATTTGGTGCCGGCGCATTCCCAGCGGGAGACTCACGGGGCCCTTTGAGATATAGAGAGCCGAGGCTGCCCTGGCAGGACCGCTGGCGAAGCAGAGCGCCGTGCGCAGCTTCAACCCTGCGTATAAGACACGTGGCCAAAGAGGCTGCCCGGGGGAGCAGGAGGGTTACAGGAGCAGCTGCCACTGAGAGGGGACATTTATGAGTGTGGGGGGGTTCAATTCCAGTACCAGGAGTCAGGGGACGGCAGCTCCGGGGCAGCCTCCACAGGACCGGGAGGCCACCGAGGGGAGCGCGGGTGCACTGTGGTGCTGCTTTATTTTCAAAATTAAATTTGATGGCCCTGTGCTGCCCCGAGGCAAACGAGCACCTGCCTCCCATGCCCGGCGCCGCTGCCCTCTGCCCGGCTCCCGCGTTCCCTTTGGAAAGGGAGAGGATTTTAAACTTGAAAGGTTCCTACCCCAGAGGGCTAACGGAGAGGGAAAGGGGTTCAAAGCTACAGCTGAGTTCACAGCCACTAGCACAGTGCTGAATCCCCCCTGGCTCCGATCCCCCCCCTGCATCCCTAGCCCTTCCCGAAGCAATTTGAATGGGAAATGAAGTGTGGCTCCGGGGAGACAATGCTTTATTGTAAAGTTTTTGCTGCGACGCACAGTATAAAAACCTGCCAAGCCGCATGTAAACAGTCGCAACCACCAGGCTCCTCCGTAATGAAAAGCTATAAAGAACACCCAGGTGGGAAGCACAATACGAGCAGCTAATTAAAGTAACCAATAATATTCCTCCCAGGAATGCGGGAGTGTGTTCCGCTCAGTGGGAGAAGCCACTTCTAAGCCCGTGAACTCAGCTTCCTGGTGCAGCAAATAAAATAAGGAAGGAGGAGGGGGAGAAAAGGGAGAAAGAGGCAGTGGTGCCACTCTGGGATCCCGGCTCCTGCCGGAGGGTCCGCTCCGCGCTCCCGCCCCGCGAAGGCCGAGGCCATAAACGTTGACAAGGCATCTATCGCTCCTGAGAAATGGGAGCTCCTAGTGACAGGGTTAATGATGTTTGAGCAGCCTCTCACCCTGAGCTCCACATATCCCGGCCTTAATGCACTGGCCTCCTTCCCCCACCCCCAAAGGGACCGCGGAGGGAAGGGGGTTGGAAACAGCGACCTCCAATGCTGGATATTTTCTACATCAGTGAATTCCCAGGGCCGGTGGAATAAAGCAGAATGCTCTGACGCGGAGAAACAGGCAGCGAAAAAGGTCAAATCCATCCCCCGAGGAGAGGGGCTCATTTAATAGGGAGGGAGGGAAGAGAAGCCTCCCTCCGTGCTTCCCCTTCTTCCGATGGAGAGGTCTCCATGCCAACCCCATCCAGCCGCCGGAGCTGGACGATTCCTCCTTGTTGCCCTCGTTGAGTGGCGCAAGACGCGCGAGAGCCCAGCGGGGGAAAGGGCTATTTCGGAGCACAGGATGTTGTATTAATTCCAGGGTATATTTATCCCTTCTTCCCGGGGGACCTGCTTTCCCCACACGCACTAAATTCGGCCTCGCCCCAGTTTGCCATGGAGGGCGGTGCAGGGATGGCGGTGAGGATGCTCCGCGCACTCCCGGGGCCTTCCCGCCACACTCAGACACCCTTCCAGCTGGGACAACACGAGGCTGCAGCCACCTGCCCAGCTCCAATGTGCAGGTCGGAAACAAACCCCCTGCTCCGCACGAGGACTGGAGAAAGAGGGAAACCCAGGCGTATTTTTCACGTAAAAGTAGCAGGTTTAAGACAAAATCCAGTCCCCTACCAAGCTCTTCTCATTTGTACTTCAAAGAGTTAATTCCTACCAGGGAGCTCTGGACTCGTTGTCTTTGCAGAGCTCAATACACACGTGGTTTCTGCCCCAGCCTAAAACGCCCGAAAACGAACCGCTTCGACCCAAAAGGGCCTCTCTCCACCTGGGGCACTTCCAAGGAGCAATCCTAAAACTCAACACCTCTATTTACAGGCTATAGCCACAGAAAGGCCACAGGGCCCACAAATCAAACTGGAGCAAGACGCAGGGAGGGAGGCTGGGGCGGCGCCGCGCGAGCCACACGGGAACCCTCAAGCATCAGGACAGGCCGGAGCGCTCTGAGCTACGAGCTGCCGCACTGGGTTAGCCTGGAGGTGCAAGGAGTATCCTGGAGGCCAATGCACCTTACCTTCTTGGAGAGCGAAGAGACATTCAACCCAAATCTTTGAGCCCTTTCCTTTAATTTATCCATGTTTACCTATAAAGACATAGGAAACAATTTATTTCTTTTTCTTTTTTTCTTAAACATCATCCTCACTCAAATTGCAGGACTGGGGAAGATGTCGCTCGCTGGGAAGGTTTCCCAGGACGCAGACCTGCCCATGGAAAACCTGCCCTAGGGACGCTCCTTCCAGCACTAACGCTCGGCAGCAACAACTTCCCTGAGCACCGAGGGGAAGCTGGGCCAATATTTCCAAAAGCTCCATCCAAACAAGCATGGAAAGACCAGGAAAGGTTACACTCTATGTCTCCAAGGGCCTCAGACTGGTACCGTCAGCTGCGCCCGGTACTTCTGTAGCAGTCTGCTCTGCTCAACACAAAATAAAGCTTTTCCGGCAAAGCTGACAAGATTCCTGGGATGTGCATCCCCCCTCTTCCCAAACTAGTCACACTTAAGTGAAATTTCCCAGAAAAGCCACCGCTGTGGCACTTATCCCTAAGGAAACAACTGAACAGACGTGCAGGGAAGGACTTCCTTGGAAGAAAACTTGGTGCTCTCCTGCTCCTCAGGCATCCATGCAAAACCTTGGGAGCGCTTGGCACAAGAGGAACCTGCAACCTTCCCTACGGAGAGCTCCAGCCTTGGAATGAGTTCGTTGCATCTTCCACTCATCCTTCTTTGTAAGGGACGAGCGCTAAGCGAGTTGCTCAGCATGCTCGGAGCGCGCAGCCCTGCGAGCTTCGATGCGTCCTACTCAGACTCGGAAATCAGACCGGCGAGGCAGCTTCGCCCCTTAGAAGTAGACAATAATTTCCTACAGGTCATTCATAATTTCCATCCCAGAAGTACAATTCGAGCAACTCAAAGGCAGAGAATGAAAAACAGGCACGTGAAAGAAACCAAATACCCTTTTTTTGCTCCTTCCAGCATCACATTCTAAAAAAGGCCAGCTTCTCTCAGAAAACTGCAAGTCACAAGAGGCAGCCAAATACTATAAAGGGAGGGGGACCTATCTAATTTCCAGTATAAGGAGGGCTGTTTCCTTAAACTCTCATCCCACATAGGTCTTCCTCAGACCATTTTCACAGTTTACAGTGTACCCAAGCACGCAGGAAATCACAGCTTGTGTTAGAGGCCAGGCTGGCAAGAGTTTATGAGCAAGAAGCAGGTCTTACCGTAGGTTTGCTGTCTGCAGAGAGGCCTGAAACAAGGAGGGGAGGGGAAAAAAGGTTAGAAAACAAGAGTTAAGAGCAGAAATTCATCTGAAAAGAGCTACAGCTAAATCCCAGCACTGCTACAACCAGCCACCCACCTGCCCGTCCAAGCACTAGCAGAGAATCGACAACCCATTTTCCTCACTTTTAACCTCTGCTCGTGACACAAGTTGTCTCCAAATCTTTTTCACCTCCCACTCAGCCACTCCAGCTGTAAAACTGCTGCTGTTCTCACTTTAAGACTGAGAGCTAAACCTGCCATTTCTAAAGAAGCTGAAGAGGGTTTGGTGTTTGGGTACCCAAATCTGGCTGGTATCTTCCAGCTGTGCTCACAAGTGCATGTTGGTAAGTGCCTAAAGCAGTGGGGATTACTTGTCCTTTCATCCCAACTCTACAATCTCCCACTCAGAGCTTTCGAGCGAAAAACAGACAGAAATTAAAACAAAAATAGTCCCACCAGTGACTTTTTCCCAGGAATAGTTAAACATCTGCAGTAAAATCACTCCACAAGCTGGTTCTGCTTCACCTCCTCACCTTTAGTGGAAACTGGGGCCATTCCAAACCTGTGAAAAGCAAGCAAAGCTTTGTCAGAGACTCAGGCAGATACAAGGTAGGAAAATACCCAATATGTCAAGTCCTAAAGCTGGCAAAGTGGCACTTTTTCCTTCCAACGCTTTTCCTAAGTGCACTCGACTCAAACTCTCAGGCAAGATTTACTAGAATCCAGGAAAACCAACTAATGGGGCATCTACTGCAGCAACTCTCACCTTTTCCCTGCAAAGAACAGCTCAACACTTCATAAAAGCAACCTCAAAGTCCAGAAAAATTAGGTAGATTTATAATTAACAGTTAGCCACTTTTCCCTTTCATTACTCTGTCTTTCCAGACTACTCGACCAGTGTTTTATCCCTAACCACCAGTAAAGCTCTCATGCTCCACGACTGGATGCATCCCAGCTTTTGGGAGTGGGTTTTCCCTCCTCGAGAGGCCACCTCCAGATTGTAGCAAACAGCCACGTCTGTGTCCCCTCAAGCTGCCACTCAGAAAAGTGTCCCCAAGGGTCTCCAAAGTGAGAGGGGCAGAACAGGCCACAAACTCAAGACTCACCGAGCTGCACGCGCCGCCTTCTTGCTCTCCAGGCTCACGGGCACGTTGAAGCGTTCAGCTCTCTTCTGCATTCTCTGGAGCAGGGAGAGGAAAAGAAGTGGGTGAGGAAGAGCAAAGACCCAGAGCACACAGGAAAAGGGACTGCAGACGGGCAGAGGATGTGCATGCAATGCAGAAGGTGCCCTGTCAGATCCCACAACCTCTGGGATGCACACTTGAGAAGGAAGTCTTAGAGCTTTTACATACACATAATAAAAAAATAGATATGTTTTTCCAGGAAAAAAAACAGCTACAGCCAGTTGCAGTAGTAAACATTTTTTCCTCCTGGGCTCTAGCTGCCTTGGCCTGAAAGATATTTTATTACTCTGTCACTAAATAACTCTAGGAAAGGGGACGTGCCAAAGGAGAATGGGAGCAGGGAGCTGACACACAGAGATGACTTTTCACATGAGACAAGGCTGCGATTAGGCTCAGAGTTTGTCATTAGCAGCACAATCTAAGACAAAATCCATCTATATAGGAAGGACCTGGCCTGATGCCAGAGGGGCTTCCAGGAGACAGGAGCAGCCACTCAAGACACAAAGTGCCTGGGGTACGCTGAAAGTACAAGAGTTTGCACCTCCAAGTATTAAATCCCCTGAAAAGCTTAAGGGAAATGTTTAGCATTTTATTGTTACACAACAGCACAAAAATGTGTTTGGAGCTTTAAAGGTTAGAGAAACAGATAGCAATTTAATGGAAACATTTACTTTAGCAAAAAACACAGTGAGGAGTGTAATAAATATTTGCATCAAAACATAAGTGTTTAGAAGAGACAGATCAGCAACTAGAGTTCACTTCTGATGGTGACAAGACCAAAGAACTTCTAATTCAACTGCAAAGCACATTGAAGACAAGAAAAAAAAAAGTGCATTATTCAGATCAAAGCATATTTCCTTATTCTTCCCCTAATACTTTGAAGGGTAGGAATACTCAAAAGAAATACCAAACAGGCAGCTTTTAAAAGGACTCAACTACAGAAGGGCCATCCTAGCTCAGAATAAAGGCTTCCTCCACCTTAGCATCCTGTCTGACAGTGACCATAAGTGGATGTTAGAAGAGCATTAAGATCAAAGCCAAAAGGTGTTTTGCCCCCTGTATTCCTTCTCAACCCCATGGAATCCACAGCTAATGACATCCTGAGTTATGAGCTGCACTCCCACTTGCATTCATTTAACCCTGATGGGCTCCTCTGCTATGAAATCGCCTCTGCTTTTTGAACTCGTCTGCACTTCTGGCACCTAAACACCCTCCTGCAATGCCTCCTACTATGCGTTATGTGGGAAAAAAATAATATTCCCTTTTATCTTCAAGCATTTACATCAGGACTCTGTTGAGACTGGTTGACATTCATTAAAAAGCGGGTTCCTTGTGTTTGCCCAAAATTCGGGGAAAAAAAAAAAAAGTGTAATTAAGGGTAATTTCAAGTTTGCTTAATAAGCTCTTTAAGTAACTATTGCCAAGAGCAGCCCCCAAAGCCCAGGCAACATCATCCCTTCAGCAACACTCCTGGGTTGCATCGGGGTCCGACTTTCTCTCCATTCCTCCCTTAGCTGAGGTCATAATCCTCCACTTGCGACATCACCCCGGTTGCTGGGGAAATGATTGTGTCACAAAACAGAAGATTAAAACTCCAAAGTAGGGGCTGAACAGCAGGGTGACAAGAGTCATGTTTTCATACCGAGTCCTTTCTTATGGAGCTTGAGCAGGAAAAAAAATAATGACAAAGGGGAAAATTAGAGAAATGGAACCAGATTCCTGAAACTCAAAGTTTTTACAAAGCTTTCCCAGAGGGATCAGCAGCTTCTAGGCTGTTTATTTAAGAAAAACAGCAAAAATAAGTCATAAAGTTACAGGAGATAAAGAGGAGATGATTTGCTAGCTCATATCAGTTCATCCCTAACTGACTGCTCCCCACAGCTTTGGAGTTTTGCATGTGTGAAGCAATCAGCCTGGCAGCAATTCCCAGGGATGGGAATTCTGGGGAGTTCTGCAGCAGGGCTTTCATGTCAGCTATAGTAGGAGAGGAAATATGGATCATATCCTAAGCAGGTCAGCACTCTGCTAGGGCAGTCTACAGCCAGCGAGCTGTCGTTAATATAAAAACCATGGAAAAATAAAGTAGGTTTGCTATGGAAGCCCTGACAGTCTCAGCATGTCGCAGAGGGGATTTATGGAAAACAAAAAAGGAAATGGACCGACTGGGGAAGGGGGTGAAGAGGCAAAAAGGACCTTACCTCCATCTGTGATATTTCTGATGTTATTTTCACTACTTTCTTTTCTGTACTCCTAAAGGTGGTGGAAAAAGAGATAAATCAGAACCGGTCCCACTAACTTTGCATCTGCAGGGGGTGTCAAAGGTCCCTCCCACACCACCCTTCTCTGGCAGCAGTTGTGACAATAACTGAGGGTCTGGTTTTAAAAAGATGGGGGCCACGACCAGCAATCTCATATGGGGGTCACAAGTATCTTCCAGTCTGGAGCTCAAGGGTCAACGCTGTAGCATAGGATGAAAACTGCGGAATTTATAACCAAGATCTGGGGTGTGTTAGTTGCAGGATGTGTGTGTCCTAAGGAGTGCCTTGAACAGAAAAAATTCCGCTGGCAAATTCCACTAGCAGGGATGAGAGGCTGCCTGGGAGCCCTAAAAATGCTGGAAGTACCAGGCCCATCCCCAACTCACTCACCCGTTGCCCACAGAAGCTCAGAGGCAGAAATATCCTCACTTAAGGCAAGAGAAACATCCTGTGGTTCAAAGAGGGGGGGCTGCAGATGCCCCTCAAAACGCTGGGGGGATATTGCAGCAAGAGGCCACGTAGAGCCAATAACCCCCTGCACATCCTAAGGCTCTTAGCAGTAACATTCAGCTCTTGTTAGAAGCCAAAAGCCTCAACTGCAGGCCCTGCAGAGCTTTATTCCTTTATGGCCCTCAAATACAAAGGGCTGCTCTGTTCTAGTTCATGGGACAGCCACAGGCCACTCTCCCCAGGTCAGCGCCAGTGTCCCCAGCTCAGGCTCCATTTCAAACACACACTTCTTTAACAACGTGCAGCTGACAACAGCAGGGCCAGTAAAAAGACTAAACGAAAATATAATGGAGTGGGCGGGCTCCAAAGTTTATGCTCTGAAAACAGAGCTGAGGCTCGAGGGAGAAAACAAAAGGGGAAGAGACAAAGTTCGGAAGTTCCCAGGCTAAATGAAATAGCATCATCCTCCTCCAAACAACTCCCATAAAACAGTGGGTCACAGCCAGCCTCATTAAGGTCTCCCATTTAGAAAAATGTGCTGCTTTTGTGCCAGATTCCTGGACAGGTTTCTCATTTTATGCCCTGAAAGGTAGTAATGGTTTAATGACACTTTCACAGGAAGCAATTTGGCCCGGGAGCTGGGACTTGTCGCTTGCCGGGCAGCCCGGTGGCGCCGTCACCGGCAGGCCCAGGACGCCCCCTCCTGCTCGAGCGCCAGCACGGAGCACACGCCGTCCCCAGGCCGTCCCCATGCTGTCCCCAGGCCCAAGGAAGCTCAGCGGGCTTCATCTTGCCCTGTTGAGGGCCAGCACAACGCACAGGCCCCAACTAAATGGGCTCTTATGGCCCAGGGAGGCTTCACGCCTGCCCTCCGTCTCTTGGTCTCTTCACCGCTCCATCCTTTCCTGGCAGGAATCATTTTCCTCGCTCTCCTGTGACCAAAGGCAGGGAATAAACAGGCCCTGGCTGGCCACCTGAGTAAAATACCTCCTTGTAACACCATCAATGTGAGAAACTGGGCTGGAAATGGAGAATTTGAGGTCCCCCTGGTGCAGCAACAACCCCGTTAGCCTCAGGAGAGGCTCATCAAGTCTGGCAAAGGAGCTGGAGACTATTTGGAGAAGGCAAAATTCTCTCCTGGGCACCGAGCTCCTGCTATTCCCCCCAGTTCTGCTTTGGTCTATTCAGAAAGGATAGTTACACGTCCGGTGATTTTACAGGAGGCTCTTCTACTTTGACGGGCGGCTCTACCGGCTTCTGCTCTTCTTCCTGCAAGTCAAAGAGTTGGGAAGAGGTCAGGGAACATCCTGGCATTCTCCAGAGCTTAGAAGGCCAGTGCCCAGAGCTCTAAATATCCATTTAAGAATTTCTGAACTATACAGCAGAGCTGTTAATAAACCACAGGAGCACTAGGGACAAAAATCAGCCAGTTTCCAAATGTAAGTGACAGTCTTTGAACTGTGCTTTGCTTAGCTGCTTCTCTGAACTTAAAGAAGGGTTTCAGTGCTTGAGAACTCAGATATCTTCAGCCCCAGAGCTGCTTAAACCCTTTAACGAGGCAACGTTTGTACTAAGAATTAATATTATATGGTCACAGCCTTAGACTATCAGCATCTGAGCAGAGGTCGGAGCGTTTCATGCACACAGGCTCCTAGTTGTAACCTCCAAGGCTAATATCTTCTCAGAGGGCTTGGAAATCACTCGAATCCAGCGCTCCCGAGTCGCAGCCGGCGCCTGCGGACAGCGCGGAAGCTGCACAGCACACACAATACCTGGCACGGCTCGAGGAACCTTGTTTTAATTCCCTTAAATGCTCTTCAAATAAATGGGAAAAATGTATCTTCCACGTAATTCGTACACCTCTCTCATGTAGCAAAAACCTTGATGCCAATGAGCAGAAGAAAGGGTATTTTCTTCCTAGAATTTTATGCACTGAGCTCTTTTTTGGCCTGGATCCCTTTCCTCCTCTCACTATATAAGCCCCTCAGCTCTCTTTCCCAGGCGATGCAGACAAGCCTGCATCACCCTCCCTTCTTCCTTAGACACATTCTTTCCTAAGGACGCAAAATACTGCCACCAAGATTAGCTATTAAGGACAAAAACGAGGGGCTAGCAGAGTGTGTCCCCTGTCCAGCATGGCTACAACTATCAAACAGTAAAACAGCCGCTACAAAACCACATGGTTTTCAAAAACCCTTCAAAACGTGATTTGTTCACAATTTCTGCATGTTAACATGGCAATACAACCTCTGGTGTCACAAAAATGGCAATTTTGGACACGACAAGGAATTCTGAGGGTGCTTTAAAATCAAGGTGACACCAGTCGCTGCAGGGTCGTTTTGATTCACCACACGTTGTCCCCTCGGCTTGTGCAGGGCCACCCACAGCCACATGGTGGCAGGCGGCAGAGGCCACATGCGGCTGCTGGGATCTCCCCAAGGAAGAACCCACCTCTATTTCTTCTCCCAGGACATCTTCCTCATTCGCCTCTTCTTCAGCTAAGGGAAAAAGACAGCAGAGATTCTAAGGGTTCCTACAAGTTATCTGTGAAGCCAAAGCTACTGCTTAAAATCTACTGAAAGGAAGAAAAGGGAAATAAAGCAGTGAGAAACAGGTGGACGGGGTTAAATGGGTTTAACTAGCTTAAAATGAGGCCTCTTTCGCCACACAGACATTCCCCACAAGAGTTTGCTGGAATGGGGAGCAAAAACGGAGCGTTTTTCTACAAAACTCCCCCCAGTCAAAGCCCAGAGGGTCCCTCACAAGTGGGAGGCCCGACTCGGTGCAAAGCTGCTTGTAACAACGGCAGAAAGGAGGCCTTTAATGGGGGAAAATAAGGCAAGAGAACCTGAGCTGGCCCCACCAGAGTCCATGCAGGGATGGGGACGCGGGGATGGGGACGCGGGGATGGGGACGCGGGGATGGGGACGCGGGGATGGGGACGCGGGGATGGGGACGCGGGGATGGGGACGGGCTGCCTGCCTACCGTGCTCCTCCAGATATGCCTGGAGCCTGTTGATCAGGTCCTGCTTGTTCCCTTTAGCCTCCAGGCCCCGGGCCAGGCATTCCTGCTTGAGCTCCGCGAGCTGTGGGGCAGAGACTCGGTCAGCGCGGGCCGCTCGCTCGCAGAAAGCGAAAATAGGGGAGAAAGAACAGGAGACGAGGCGGACACGCGAGGCGGGGACACCCCCTCGGCGCCGCCTCCAGAGCCCCCGGAGCTCCATCCCCGCGGAGCGGCCCCGGGGCAGGGCGTGCTCCAGAGCCCGGGGGTGCCCGCGGGGCCCGGCCCGGCCCCAGCCGCCCCCTCCCGAGCGCGGGCCCCGCTACCTTCAGCTTATGGAGCTCCACAGTCTCCGCGGCCATCTTGTCGCCCCCGCTGCTCGGCTCGCGGCCACGCCCCCACCAACAAGGCCGCGGCCCAATGGCGGTCGCGCTTCCTGGGCCGGCGCTCTGCCGCCACCTTCCAACACAGCACGCGGTGATTGGTCAGATTTCATGGGCGCCTTGCGCTCTGTAGAAGCCTACCGGCGCGCGGAGGGGTGGAGAGGGCGGGACGTTCTCGAGCGGCAGGTGAAAAGACCAATAGAAGAGCGAGAGCGGGGGTGGAACAGCCAATGGGCGGCGCGGGCCGGGCGCGTGGGGACTTCCTGGAGACGAGGCCAGGGGCGGGCGAGGCCCTAGTAACGGTGGGCGAGGCCTGTGGAGGAGCCGGGTGAGGGGACACGGACCGGGGTGGGGAGCGGAACTGGAATGGGGGGACACAGGGCATGGGGGGAACAGGGACTACGGGGGGGCACAGATGGGTTGGGGAGGCGGCAGCGGCTCTGGGGGACACGGGCTATGGGGAGGGTATTGCAATGGGGGGATGTGGGACCTGGGGGGACCTGAGGGGGCTCTGCCGTGAGCTGGGGCTTCCTTTGCCCCCGACATTCCTGTTGTCCGGGATGCGGCGCTGGAGAGCGGGTGGAGGGCTGGGAGCCAGGATGCGTCCTCCTCTGGGAAGCTTGAGGGAGACCCTGACGGAACGCGCCGGGTGCGATTGGGATGGGAGACGTGAGGAAACCCCCCCGCCCCGGCAGGCCTGGGAAATCCACGGATGTCGTTCGTCCCTCGGGATGGACGGGGGCGCCATGCGTGGCGAGCGGGATCCCAACCTGGAATCCTGTGCAGAGGCCCCCCCAGGGCATGCCCTGGGGCTCCCAGCCCCGCCGACCGCAAGGGGAGGAAGAGCAGCTGGGAAGGAGCCTGAGACGAAGCTGGAGACCCTGGATGAGGCGCCGTGAGGAGGAGGAGGAGGAAGGAGCTGGACGTGCCCAGGCGAGGCCGAAGGGCCCCAGCGCACGCAGGCAGCTCCTCAGCATCCACAGCAGCTCTCAGGTGCCTCCCCGTGGGCACTGCTGGCTCCAGCACCACTGCTCACGCCCGCGGTGGCCACGCCGGCCCTGACGCTCCCAGTTCCTCTCCAATAACGAGATTATTAAAAAAAAAAAAAAATAGATTTCTTTTATTTGGAAGAGCCCTTTGAGTGCGCGGGGAGGGGAGTGTGCCGAGCCCCGCGCGGCCGCCCCATCCCGTCCTGTCCCGGCGCTCCCGGCGGCGCCGCTCAGCGCGGGAACGGCCGCCGCGCCTTCCTGCGCCTCTTGTGCTTCGCGTCGCCCTTGGGGACGGTGCCGTCGGCCTGCGGGGGGGACCCTGCGGGGGCGGCTGCTGCCGGGGAGCCCCCCGCCGCGGGCATCGCGCCGGGGGCGCCCGCAAAGACGCGGCTGAAGAAGTCGCGCAGGTCGGCGCCACCCTTGGAGGGGACCCTGTGGGACGAGGCGGATGGGGATGACGGGGACGTCCCCATGCGCGGCCGGGGTGGGGGGGGGCTCCGCACTCACCTGTGGCGCCCGCCGGCGCCGCGCGGCCCCGACGAGATGTGGTAGGGGACACGGTGCGTGTCGGGCGCGATGGCCACGCGCTGGCAGCCGGCCCACTCTGCGGGCAGAGGGACGCGGGCGGCTTGGCGGAGTCCCCCGCACGGGCCCCCCCAGCCCCGCCGGCGCCTGCACGCACCCGTGATGTCGTAGACCTTGCCCTCCATGAGGGCCAGGTAGGTGATCTTGAGCCCCATCAGGCTGGACTCGGCCCACAGGTCGCCCTCGTCGGCGGCGTGCGTGCGGGCGCACTCGGCGCAGTAGCGCGCGCTCCGCGGCTCCCGCGCCAGCTCGAACCTCCTGCCGCAACGGGCGCCGCGCTCGCACGGGGGCCGCCCGCCAGGCCCCCCCGCCGCGTGCCACCCCCTCCCCGCGGCCCCTACCGATGCCTGCCCCCGCACTTGCTGCACGTCATGGTGTCGAGGGCCTCGCGCAGCTCGTCCTGCAGCCGCCGCAGGAACTCGCCCACGGAACGCGTGAGCTCGCTCTGCGCCCGGCGCCTGCTGCGGGCGGCCGGGGGGGCTCAGCACGTGGCCGAGGGGGGGTCCCGCCGCGCCGCCCCCCCCGGCTGCCCGCTCACATCTCATGCTCCTTCCTCCTCTCCGGGCTGCTCACGGCATCCCAGGCCGCACGCAGCACCCGGAACGCCTCGGCCGCGCGCGGGTGCTTGTTCTTGTCCGGGTGAACCTGGACGAGCCGGGGGGACACAGGAGAGCAGGGGGGTCACAGGGGATTTCCAGTCCCCACTGCCACCCTGCTTTTCATTCCTGTCCTACCCTGGTGCCCTTCCCCATCCTGGTCCCCTTTGCCACCCCAGTCCTCATTTCCACCCCATCCCAGTCCCATCGTGATCCTCATGACCATCCTCATCCCCATCTCCATCCCAGTCCCATCCTGGTCCTCATGGCCATCCCCATCCCCATTCCTGTCTCCATCCTGGTCTCCATGGCCATCTGCATCCCTGTCCCATCCTGCTCCCCATCTCTGTCCTATCCTGGTCCCCATACCCGTGCCGATCCCTGTCCCATCGTGTTCTCCATCCCTGTCCCATTAAGGTCCCCACGCCCATGCCCCTCCCACCCCACGGTGTCCCCGTCCCCGCGGCGTCGCTGTCCCCGTGGCGTCCCCGTCCCCGCACCGTGACGGCGAGGCGCCGATAGGCCCTGCGCAGCTCCGCGTCGGGCGCTGCCGCCGCCGCGCCCAGCACCTCGAAGGGGTCCCGCTCCTCGGCGGGCACGCGGGCCAGCGCCAGCAGCCGGGCCACCTCGCCGTCCCCGTCCCCGCCGTCCCCGGCGCCGTCCCCGCGCAGGCGGCGCCAGGCCCGGGCACAGCGGCGCGCGCCGCCCAGGAGCAGGGCCAGTGCCAGCGCCAGCAGCGCCCACAGCGCCCGCAGCCAGCGCCGCGCCAGCCCCCGGCCATCCTCATCCTCGCCACTGTCACCCTGGGCCCCATTGTCGTCGTTGTCCCCATCACGGTACTGGCGGCCGCGCGGAGCCGCCCCCTCCTCCTCCTCCTGGTCCTCCGGCGACGGGGGGGCGGGGGGAGGCCGCGTGGCCCCCCCCGCCTCCATGGCCCCCCCCCGGGCCCTGCGGCTGCCCTAGGTCACGGCCGCCATGGCCGCCATGGCCGCCCCTTGGCCTGGGGGGGGGATGGCGGGAGTGAGGGGGGGGCTTTGACAGAGAAGGGGCGATGGGGGTTAATTGGGGGCGATGTGACCACGAGGGGGAGGAAGGG
>PTEX01000645.1:0-24203 GCA_003342815.1 Eudromia elegans
CCTACATCTTATCATTCATATCCCAGATGAATTTGATGGGCAGATTCTCCATTTTCTCTTTCAGAACTTCGTCAACCCTTTCACTCTGCGCTACCGTCATGAAGTTTTTCCAGTCTCCAATAGTGCCTGAGGAAGAGGCARTAAAGAGAGGTGAGAAGCAGAACATGCACCTGTTGGGAAAGCCTGCCTGCAAGCAGGGAGAGCTTTTGGGGAAGCGCTTCTTGCTTCCCTCAGGAGTTTCCTTTTTGCTGGTGTGCTGAGTGAGTCTCTATTCTTTTGATGGCACGCTTCCAAATCTAGATGCTGTGTGTAAAAATGCACAGACCTATTAAAGGAAACATCTCTTGTTTGGACATGAGTACAGCCCCTCTTTACTCTGTCGAAGGTCTTAATCTACACTGAGCAGCAGAGAGTCTTAGCAAGGAGTTAAGAAGGAAGTTCATGGAGCATGGGAGTTGGTGCTCAAGAAGGTTGTGTTCAAGCTGTTAATACAAACGTTCCCTTGGAAAGTAGACAACGAGATGTATGTGTAGAAGTTCTCCAAGCCAGCACTGTTTTCAGCCTTAACTCAGGTAGAGGTGCTGAAACAAGCATCTGTTTCTCTTTCAAAGAGGCTCTCCTCTCCAGAAAAAGCCAATTTCTCATGCCTTGTCAGTAACTTGAAACCAGTAAGAAGGCATGCATCGTATTACTCATGACCCCCTACAACCCACACGTCATTTACTTTATAAGATACCACAGCATCAACCTGTGCTGCAATTGGGAAAATATTGCCCTTTTATTTTCCCCAGGGTAATACAGCAAAATTGATGAAGCCTTGGCAAGAAAAATTTAATTGTCCCAGCTCAAACCTTCTTCCTCTGAAAACAGGACTGTTTGGCTGAGATTGGTATTGCTCCAAGCCGTGAGAAATAGTTAGGGTGTCATCCTGATTCAAATTTACCTTTGCGCATAAAATGACCCTCTCGATCCTCTTTGAGTTGTCCTGGCATTTTCTCATTGTTTGCCCTGGGATCTTTCCTCATGTTCTCAAACGTAGCCTGTCTCACCACGCTTTCCAATTCCTTTTCACTCAGATTCCTGCCCAGGAAGTTGCAGATCTTCAGCACAGCACTTCTGAGATCCTACAATAAATGGTATATTGGAACTGTCTTGAGGATGCAGAAAGCCAAACAGTAGAGTAAAAGACATAATTATGAGTGAAAATCTGTTCTGTGAGAGAGCAATTGTGCATCATTTGAGCAAGTGAGAGCAGTGCTTTCTGAGATGGCCATTTTACATTTTCCTCCCCACAACTGAAACTCCTCATGCATCTTGTGTGAGATGCCTTGGATTGGATCTAGGTAGATCTACGAGTCTGTGACTGCAAAGGAAGGGATTAGATGTGTAATTTGTCAGACCTGTTGTCCTGACCAAGGACTCAACTTTCAAGGCATGGGGAGCAAATGGCAGGAAATCATGGTCAGCAGTGTGAGAGCTCCTCAAGTAACCTCTGTCCTTTGGTGGAACTGCCTGTATGACCATAACAGTCCTATTGAGGGTACCTTGTAAAAGTCATTTTTGTATTGTTTCAGAAGGTACTTTGCCATGCTAGGGAAGCCTATTTCTGCCGTACTGCAAAGTGCTTTATATAATCCTTTCGTAGAAAGTGCTAACACCTCACACCAACCTGAAAATAACCTGAAACAGCAACAGAATATTTGGAATACAATGATATTATCCGATCTCACCTTTTTCATTTCTTCATAGGTGAGGAAGAGTATATTGAAATCCTGTGCGTGCCTGTACCAGCCTGCCACGTGATCCAACCAGGAACTACCAAGGACTTTACCAAGGGAGAGAATAATAAGAAATTGCAGGAAGAAAAAGACAAAAATACAATTAGCAGCATTAAAACAGTAGATTTATGATTTATTTTAGTACTCCACTACTTCTGAGGACAGAAGCGTAAAATTCAGTGATTTCCACTGTCTTTTTCCCTTGAGGCTTACCAGTCAGTTGTGTTCAAAGAGGCACAATTATTAGGGCATTTGCAGTGAAGAGCAAAACACCTTACTGTGCATTTTGCCATTATTTATAATCTACTACATGCTTTTATGTTTTTGCAGAAATTCTTGAAAGTTTGTATTTTCTGCAATTCTTTGTATTTTTTTTTGATATTAGGACACATGATCTCAGTGTTTGGGTGACAATCCTCCATGCTGATGAGATAAAACTGATCTTCTTTATGCTTGGGTCACTGTGGCTGTATTCTATGTCCCTATCTAATTGGGAAAGAATAAGCACCTTGCGCGTTACTGAGGAACAGCAATACTTTGACTATAATACCACTTTTGGACACGATTTATGAAGAGAAAATGATATCAAGCTCAAAACACCTCTGCAGCTTTGGATTCTGGTTCTTCGTGGTTAAGGATTCTCGGTACTTCATATTGACTGCTATAAAGCAATCTCCACTCAGACTGAAAGTAGGCAATGGGATGTGGGGTACTTAGGAGGAAGTATATCTTACCTTTGCCAGCTAAAAACCTCTCCATGAAAACGTTGAAATCAGATACTTCCTCTACCGTGTTCACAATCTTGGAAAAGTGGAAATATGAAACCAAAACATCCTTGGGGTTCCTGGTAACATAAATAACCTGCAAGAGAGGAAAAAACACTAGCCCAAAAAGTACTAAAAAAGGGCTCCATTATTCTGACTCTCGGTGTGGTTTCCTGTAAATATGCTTACATAACATGTGAGAGAAAATCTTGGAGATGACAAACGTGATAAGTCAATTCATGATACTATTACAGGAGATTCACTTTCAGGCTTTTGATAAAATGTGCAACATCTTCCTGTCAATTACAGCTTCTGTGTAGTGCTCAAACTCACCAGGAGCCTCACCTACCAGGAAGTGGAGCAGGTGCCAGGGGCAGCATGCAGGCAGATTTTGGATGACAGGTAAGAGGAGCCCCATGATCATACTTACACGTGCTCGCTTGTTTCTCAGGTCTCTCGGAGTTAAGTAGTAAGGCAGGTGAGTGGCAAAGACACGAGGTGAAGGAAGAGCTGTATAATCCATATGTTTAATATTGTATTCCAGCCATGGGATTCTGTCGACGTTGGCTATGTCTTCTGTTCCATTACGGTGGCCTTCATAAATTATTAAACTCAAAATATTCTGAGTCCACACAGTTCCTGAGAAGGAAAACTATTTATTTGGACCTTATATGTTCCTCATTTCTTTCTTTCCTTATTCAAACCTAGCATATGGTCATAAATTCAGCCTCTTCACAGAGGTAAGTGAGATATAAGCACTCCTTAGCACACCAAAGACAGCAAACACTCTCTGGGTCCACTGCTGAGTGGAGAAGGGAAACAAATTTTCTTTTGTCACTGCAGAAATGTCTTGTTCTCTAAGTAAACCTTCCCTGTCTTTACCCACTCTGTTCAGCTTCTACGCAAACTACATGTTTTCTCAAGCCTTGTGGCAATGTGACTTCCTACATCTCTGTGGGCCCCTTATCTAAAACTCCCTCCTGCTGAAGGGTCCTAGAAAATATTTTATCACAGAAATCACAGAATCACAGAATCCTTAAGGTTGGAAGGGACCCAAAGAGATAATCTAGTCCAACCTCCCTGAATAGTTCCAAAGGAAGAGACTCCACATTCTCTCTAGGCATCCTTTCCTGCAAAGTATTGAGAGATGTCATGAAACCTACAGCTAATATGGCCAATTTTGCATAGTAGAGATGGGCCCAACAAAGCAGAGACCTGCAGCAGCAAGATCCCTAGAGTTCCTTAGGGAAAATCTGATTCCTGGGCTATAGTGCCTGGGTGTGCCTACAGAACAGATTATCTGCTGCGTGATGATAGTGCAAGGTAAATGCTGAATAACTGATTCATTTGGGCAACGCAAAGAACCGTTTAGCCTTCTCCAAAGTGCACTGTATGCCCGTTCCTTCCCCACTCTGTATTTACGGACCAGTAAAGATGGACACCTGAGAGAACTCCAGTCTATGCAGATGTCCTTGGGGAGAGTAAGCTTGCTCTGAGTGCATCTACAGGATTGAGATCCAAGAAGGAGGAAGGTTCAGACAGACACAAGCAGGGTCCTCATGCCCAGCTGATCAGGCCATGGCTCTGCTGCATGTTTCTAACAGCCTTAGATCCCCCTATGCCTGCTTTATTTTCTTTGATTGCCTGCTTGATGACATATGGCGACAATTTTGTTCTCACCTGATTTTGGAAAAGTAGCTATGAAAACATCACTGTCTCTGATTTCAAATGTCTCCAGGGAATCTATGTACTCTGGTGTGGTAATATTTGTTCCAAAATAAAATTCTTTGTGGCTGAATAAATAGTCCTTGGAGGGTTCCATTGTGCCTGTTAGAAATAGATAATCTGCAATGAGAAAACATAAAGATACACTTTTTTCTTGTGTTGTCATCCTACAGAATAAATAAATAAAATAAAAGTGTAATTCTAGGAAAATAATACACTGCCAAGCACGAGATATATTTCAGCAAATGTGGTGAAGAAGAATGCACAGAGTTCAGCTTTCACATAGTCTCAGGTATATTACAAATGATACATTCCTCATGAGAGCAAAGAGCCAGAAAGAGCATAACGTCTTACTCATTCACACGTGTAGGCTACATAACAATTACAATTGGATGTAACTGGAAGCAGCCTTTGTAAATATCCCTTGTCAAAGGCGCTTCAGAATCTGAAGGATCATAATGTTTTCCCTGAGGTGTCACTTACTCTTCAAAGAGCTACTGTAACCACCACAGAAACATGCCACCCCCACGCATGAACTTCCAGCCATCTCTACACTCGGGGTCTGACACCCAGGCAGCCTCCACTGCTGCCCACCCCTTCCCCAAGGAGAGGAGAGGGGCGAGGGCAGAGCTGGGCTGCGCTGTCTCCATGGCTGTGGCTGCCAGGGCCTCTCCCAGACAACAGCTCAGCCACAGAGGCCTCAGGTGCCTGGGACTGCCATCACTGAGGTGGGATTTGGTGGGCACAGCTGGGGCTTCCTCCATGTTGGTGCTCCTGGCTCAGAAGGGGACAAATGGGGGAGGGAGAGGGCAGTCCTCCTCCAGGCAGACTCCAAATGGATTGGAAAAGGGTCTCACTGGTGGCAGAATTGGCAGAGCTAAAGTGGGGGCCAGGCGTTCTTTCTCACGGATAGACCTACAGCCACAGGAGGACACGCAGATATCCTTCACTCCCACTGCGTGAACGAGGCTGCAGCAAGACCCTGATGCCAAGAGGTCCTCACAGACACCATAAGGCCAGCTTGAGCTCACTCCTACACCTCTGGTTTATGAGTGTGACCCTACCTAATTTCTTCTCTTAACACCTCACTTTTAGTTTCATCAGTCACCAGCAACAAAAATCATCCTCTGCCTGAGGTGCAAATTCAGGCTTACTGACAAAATCCTGGACAGCAGACACCTCACTGTGTGTATTTCCCACCTCAAATTACCACAAGATTCCTGACTTGTGTTTTAACCCCCTCCTCTCAGGGAAGGAGCCATGTTAGTCAAACAAGGGCAGCTGGGGTGAGTGTGGGGTAAGAGGCTATGGCTCCCAGCTCTCTGCACCTAGTCCTCTGTGGCCACCACAACCTTTGTGGCTGCTCTTCCAGAGGTTCAGTGTAATGGCCAGACAGAGCAACATAATCTTCAAGCTTACCTTTTGTGTACACCCGTCTTACAGAAGAGCTGGCACAAAGAACTGCCAAACACTTAAACTCCCAGAAAAGGCAGAGACAGTGGAGTCTGTGTCTCCGAGTGCCTTTCAATAATACACAGACAACATTAAGCTCTGCTATAGTCTCTCTCACAACTGTCACTCCGATTGCTTTGCTGAGCAATAGAGAAAAACACTCCTTCCCATTTAAATTCTCTGATTCCAACATCAGCAATGAGGGATCCCACCCTATTCCATCAGCCTGGAAGTCTACAGCAGTTGTATCTCTTTGTCCTCTCAGCCTCTTTCTGGCAGAAAATATCAATATATTTTACATAAGAGATCTGTATGCAATCATCCCTATTTTCAGGAAAGGAGAGTATAACATCATTTATGTCACAGCTCTAACAACTTCACAAGTATTTACCTTCTGTGCGCTGCTCTTGCGCTGCCAGAGGTGGGTTCTGCCACTTCCGGGTTGAGGAGAAAGGAATGAGTCACAAGACGTTTGACCAATCACGTTTCCTTTTGAACCAAGCAGTGTACCAGCTGACACCCTACTGGTTGGCTTTCTTTCAGCGCTTGTTTATCTTTAACTCAGAGAGAGGTCAGAGAACAAATACACAACCAATATTTGGGGGAAAAATTGTGAGCAGTCCAGAAATTACTTAAAAGCTCATTCTAGTCTGTTTTCTTCAACAGCATCACCAAGGAATATTGGAGAGGAAAAGAAATGAACCAAGTCTTTTGCTTTTGGATGAGAATGTTTTTTCTTGAGGAAATTTTGGTTAATTACTGTCCTAAAAWATTTTAACTCCAACTATTTTTTCACAGTATTCCCAAAGAATTACCTCAGCACGTTACAAAGTAGTAGATCAGAGTGGTCAAATCTGCTCTCAGTCAGGAGTATGGAATGCGTTTGTCAGTTAATCATGGGTATGCTCATTCCTCGTTTTTTTTCCTGTGTTTTCYACSTAAATGTCTTCCCTAAGTAAAGGGAAGCCATGCAAATAAATGAACACCCAGTAGTGACATGTGCAGAACCATTCTCTGTGGGACTCTCCTCCTTGCAGGATGGTTGCAACAAGGGATTCTGYTCTTTATAAAATGTTAACGTCACAATATTCCAATAGCACAGAGTCACCTCTGCTTTCTTTTTGCTAGTTTATAGCCAATAGTATGTCATAAACACATCTTTTCAGATTATACCAATCAGRGTACGTGTTTAAAGGTTAAAGTTGRTGAACTCTYGGASTTYATGTGTGCAGTGAGGAAGYATTATGTTCAGATAAACTGTGGTAGTGCTTCAGATCCTCTGTGAACARTATTTAACYTRCCTAYTATYTKACAAGSATTATATCWCCAGTTGCCTTGATGAGGWAYCCTTGYAAACARTKGCYTTTTTTCCSTCTGGTTCATCCCTGTGCAGACAGTTATCTCTGAACCTAGTGTTTGTGGAATGRGTCACACATACRTGGCRTATGGAATCAYAAAATCATAGAATTCTCAAGGTTRGAARGGACCTTTAGAGATCATCTAGTCCAACTTCCCTGCACACTAAGGTTCACCTAGAGCATGTGGACAGRGKGGCATCCAGGTRGGTTTTGMAGAWCTCCAGAGATGGAGACTCCACAACTTCTCTCRRCAATCTGTTCCAGTGCTCTGTYACCCTCACTGTCAAGAAATTTTTCCTTAGGTACCTGTGGAATTTTGGTGCCTCAATTTGTGGCCATTTCCTCTAGTCCTACACTGGCCACCACTGAAAAGAGGCGGGCCCCATACTCCTCACTCCCTCTCTTAAGGTATTTACAGACACTGATGAGGTCCCCTCTCAGCCTTCTCTTCTTCAGACTGAACAGGCCCAGCTCTCTCAAGTCTTTACTCATAGGGCACATGCTCCAGGTCCCTGATCATCCTTGTAGCCCTGCACTGGACTCTCTCCAGCAGCTCCAATTCCTCTTGAACTGAGGAGCTCACAACTGGACACAGTACTCCAGGTGTGGCCTCACYAGSGCTGAGGAGAGAGGTAGGATCCCCTCCCTCCACCTGCTAGACACACTCTTCTCAATGCACCTCAGGATGCCATTGACCTTCCTGGCCATGAGGGCACACTGCTGCCTCATGGTCAGCTTCCTGTCCACCATGACACCTGGGTCCTTCTCTGCAAAGCTGCTCTCCAGAAGGTTGGTCCCACCCTGTCTTGGTGTCTGGGGTTATTCCTCTACAGGTGCAGGACCTTGCACTTGGCCTTGTTGAAATTCATGACATTTCTCTCTGCCCAGTCGTCCAGTCTGTCCAGGTCCCTCTGGATGGCAGCATAGCCCTCGGTGGTATCACCTACTCCTCCCAGTTTGGTATTATCAAAAAACTTGCTGAGGGCACACTCTGTTCCTTCATCCAAGTCATTGAGGAACAAATTGAACAGGACTGGACCGAGGACTGACCCCTGCACATCACCACCAACCACAGGCCTCTACCTAGACTCCGCACCACTTATCACTACCCTCTGAGCTCTGTCATTCAGCCAGTTCTCAATCCACCTCACCGTTCATTCATCTAACCCACACTTCTGCAGCTTGTCCAGGAGGATGATGTGCGGGAAGAAGTCAAAAGCCTTGCTGAAGTCCAGATAGACGACATCCACCACTCTCAACTCATCTATCCAGCTAGTCATGCCACCACAGAGGGCCATCAGGTTACTCAAGCATGATTTCACATTCACATCTTAGATGCTTCTGCTCGTTGTCTCCTCTGGAACTTTGACATCTGAACATTTCTGTTCATACTAATCTCAACTTTCATTTTACACGCCTCCATAGTGCTAGCAACCAGCTGTTACAAAAAGAAATCCTAAGGTTCCCTACACAGATGTTAGACAAAGGCGCATCCCCTGGCTACTTGTTCTCTAACACTGAGTAGATGCCAACACTAGGCACGGAGAATCCCAAACTAATGGTCATGTCTTACTAGCAAATGCATTGCATGGGGTACACTTGCATATATAGCTGCGCGCATTCCCACGGATGACACTGATTGGGTGAAGGCATGGTTCGAGCAGTTTCACCCTGCCCGGATTGGATGGAGCATCTGAGCTCTCTCATAGGTTGAGGCATTTGGCAGGAACAGGGTGGATTCCCATTGGCCAGGGCTCCTAGGCTACCTGGTAACTCCAGAACAGTCCTACACTACCACACTTGTTATTATACACACGTATACCACACTTTTTATTAAAGAAATCCACAACACAAAATATAGATTATATTCAGAAATTTGTTAGAAATGTTAAATTTCAGGATTTGTATTTATTCAGTGCTCTAACTGTAACACATCTAGAAATTGATGTGTTTCTTCTTACAGAACACACAGTATGTCCATCCTCTATGAACACTGACGGATGAGGAAGCTGGAAAGCAGCCTACATCTTATCATTCATATCCCAGATGAATTTGATTGGCAGATTCTCCATTTTCTCTTTCAGAACTTCGTCAACCCTTTCACTCTGCGCTACCGTCATGAAGTTTTTCCAGTCTCCAATAGTGCCTGGGGAAGAGGCAGTAAAGAGAGGTGAGAAGCAGAACATGCACCTGTTGGGAAAGCCTGCCTGCAAGCAGGGAGAGCTTTTGGGGAAGCGCTTCTTGCTTCCCTCAGGAGTTTCCTTTTTGCTGGTGTGCTGAGTGAGTCTCTGTTCTTTTGATGGCACGCTCCCAAATCTAGATGCTGTGTATAAAATGCACAGACCTATCAAAGGAAACACCACTTCTTTGGACGTGAGTACAGCCCCTCTTTACTCTGTCGAAGGTCTTAGTCTACACTGAGCAGCAGAAAGCCTCAGCAATATCCAGGAGTTAGGAAGGAAGTTCATGGAGCATGGGAGTTGGTGCTCAAGAAGGTTGTGTTCAAGCTGTTAGCACAACCCTTCCCTTGGAAAGTAAACAACGAGATGTATGTGTAGAAGATCTCCAAGCCTGCACTTTTCTCAGCCTTAACTCAAGAAGAGGTGCTGAAACAAACATCTGTTTCTCTTTCAAAGAGGCTCTCCTCTCCAGAAAAAGCCAATTTCTCATGCCTTGTCAGTAACTTGAAACCAGTAAGAAGGCATCCATAATATTACTCCTGACCCACTACAATCCACAGGTCATTTACTTTATAAGATACCACAGCATCAACCTGTGCTGCAATTGGGAAAATATTGCCCTTTTATTTTCCCCAGGGTAATAAAGGAAAATTGATGAAGCCCTGGCAAGAAAAATGTTCTGATAAATTTAATTGTCCCTAGCTCACACCTTCTTCCTCTGAAAACGGGACTGTTTGGCTGAGACTGGTATCCCTCCAAGCCAAGAGAAATAGTTAGGGTGTCATCATGATTCAACTTTACCTTTGCGCAGAAAGTGACCCTCTCTGTCCTTTTTAAGGTGTCCTTGGATTTTCTCATAATTTGCCCTGGGATCTTTCCTCATGTTCTCAAACGTAGCCTGTCTCACTACACTTTCCACGTCCTTTTCACTCAGCTTCCTGCCCAGGAAGTTGCAGATCTTCAGCACAGCACTTCTGAGATCCTACAATAAATGGTATATTGAAACTGTCTTGATGATGCAGAAAGCCAAACAGTAGAGTAAAAGACATAATTATGAGTGAAAATCTGTTTTGTGAGAGAGGAATCGTGCATCAATTAAGCAATTGAAAGCAGTGTGTCTGAGATGGCATTTTGGATTCTCCTCCCCACACTGGAAAATCATCAGGCATCTTGTGTGAAATACCTTGGACTGGATCTAGATAGATCTATGAGTCTATGACTGCAAAGGAAGAGATGAGATGTGTAATTTGTCAAGCCTGGTGTCCTGACCACGGGCTCAACTCTCATTGTAAGCAGACTGAGCTCTCACGGCGAGGAGACCCAGGCTGCTCTCTGGGCAAGTGGTGACCCTGATCAGCACACTGTTGCTCTCCCTTCCTCAGGGGAGGGAGAACGGCAGCCAGTTCACAGAAATAAGAAGTCACACAAAGGCACGGGCAGCAACTGGCAGGAAATCATGGTCAGGGGTTTGAGAGCTCCTCAAGTAAATTTCAGAGTTGCCTCTTTAAGCACTTCTGTCCTTTGGTGGAATTGCCTTTATGAGCGTAACATTCATATTGAAGGTACCTTGTAAAAGGCTTATTTTGTATTGTTTCAGAAGTTATTTTTGTCATGGTAAGGAGGCTGACTTCTGACTACTACTAAGTGCTTTACATAATCCTTTCATAGAAAGTGCTAATACCTCGCACGAAGGAGAGACATGACTACTTCCTTAGAAACATCATCAACTTGCATCTATTCCACAAGGCGTTAAGGGCTTTCCAGTAGGAACTCTTATCACAGAGGTCAACCTGAAAATAACCTGAAACAGCAACAGGATATTTGGAATACAGTGATATTAACTGATCTCACCTTTTTCATTTCTTCATAGGTGAGGAAGAGGATATTGAAATCCTGTGCGTGGCTGTACCAGCCTGTCACATGATCCAGCCATGAACTACCGAGGACTTTACCAAGGGAGAGAATAATAAGAAATTGCAGGAAGAGAAAGACAAAAATGCAAATAGCAGCATTAAAACAGTAGATTTATGATATTTTCTAGTACTCCCGTACTTTTGAGGACAGAAGTGTAACATTCAGTGATTTCCACTCGGTGATTTTTCACTCCCGTGAGGCTTGGCGGGAAGAGGTGCTCAAAAAGGCACAATCGGTAGGGCTTTTGCAGTGAAGAGCAAAACATCTCACTGTGCATTTTACCATTTGTTAATTATTCACTACATGCTTTTCGGTCTTTGGAAAGATTCCTTTATGTTTGTATTTTCTGCAATTTTGAGTATTTTCTTTCTGATATTTTCACACATGATCTCAGTCTTTGGGTGACAATCCTCCATGCTGATGAGATAAAACTGATCTTCTTTATGCTTGCATCACTGTGGCTGTATTCTATGTCCCTATCTAATTGGGAAAGAATAAGCACCCTGCACTTCAGATATAATTTACAAACAGAAAATGGTTTCAAGCTCAAAACACCTCTGCAGCTTTGGATTCAGGTTCCTCGTGGCTGAGGATTCTCGGTAGTTAATACTGATAGCTGTAAAGTGATCTACACACAGACTGGACGTAGGCTACGGGATATGGGTTTCCTAGCAGGAAACAAATCTTACCTTTGCCAGCTAAAAATCTCTCTATGAAAAGGTTGAAATCGGATACTTCCTCTAGTGTGTTCACAATTTTGGAAAAGTGGAAATATGAAACCAAAACATCCTTGGGGTTCCTGGTAACATAAATAACCTGCAAGAGAGGAAAGAACACTAGTCCAAAAAATACTAAAAAAGGGCACCATTATTCTGACTCTCGGTGTGGTTTCCTGTAACTATCCTTACATAATATGTGAGAGAAAACCTTGGAGATGACAAACATGATAAGTCAATTCATGACACTATTACAGGAGATTCAGCTTCAGGCTTTTGATAAAATGTGCAACATCTTCCTGTCAGTTACAGCTTCTGTGTAGCGCTCAACCTCACCAGGAGCCTCACCTACCAGGAAGTGGAGCAGGTGCCAGGGGCAGCATGCAGGCAGATTTTGGATGACAGGTAAGAGGAGCCCCATGATCATACTTACACGTGCTCGCTTGTTTCTCAGGTCTCTTGGAGTTAAGTAGTAAGGCAGGTGAGTGGCAAAGACACGAGGTGGAGGAAGAGCTGTATAATCCATATTTTTAATATTATATTCCAGCCATGGGATTCTGTCGATGTTCTCTGTGTCTTCTGTTCCATTACGGTGGCCTTCATGAATTATTAAACTCAAAATATTCTGAGTCCACACTGTCCCTGAGAAGGAAAACTTTTTATCTGCCACTGCTGAGTACAGAAGGGAAACAAATTTTTCTTTTGTCACTGCAGAAATGTCATATTCTCTCAGTAAAGGTTCAATATCTTTATCTACTCTATTCAGCTTCTGCACAAGCTACATGTGTCCTCAAGCCTTGTAGAAATGTGAATTCCTGCCTCTCTGTAGGCCTCTTATCTAAAACTCCCTCCTGCTGAAGGGTCCTAGAAAATAGGTTTTCTTCCAGTAATCCTTAAGATTGGAATGGACTTCTAGACATCATCTATTCCAGCTTCCCTGGTTAACTCCAGAGAAGGAGACTCCACAGTCTCTCTTGGCGACCTGTCCTGCCAGGTGTTGAGAGATGTCATGAAACAAACAGCTAACAATGCCAAGTTTGTATACCAGAGATGGGCTCCGCAAAGCAGATGCCTGCAGCAGCAAAATCCCTAGAGTTCTTAAGGGAAAATCAGATTCCTGGGCTATAGTGCCTAGCTGTGGATAGTGTGCTATCCACAGTATGGATAGTGTGCTGCGTGATGATAGTGCAAGGTAAATGCTGAATAACTGACTCATTTGGGCAACGCAAAGAACGTTTTAGCCTTCTCAGAAGTGCACTGCCAGTTTCTTCCCCGTTCTGTACTACGTACCCGTAAATATGGACACCTGAGAGAATTCAAATCTATGCAGACGTCCTTGTGGAGAGTAAGCTTGCTCTGAGTGCATCTACAGCACTGAGATCCAAGAAGGAGGAAGGTTTGGATGGACACGAGCAGGAACCTCATGCCAAGCTGGTCAGGACATGGCTCTGCCGCATATTTCTAACAGCTTTAGATCCCTCTATGCCTGTTTTATTTTCTTTGATTGCCTGCTTGATGTTTTCATATGGCAACAATATTGTTCTCACCTGATTTTGGAAAAGTAACTATGAATACATCGCTGTCTCTGATTTCAAATGTCTCCAGGGAATCTATGTACTCTGGTGTGGTTATATTTGTTCCAAAATAAAATCCTTTGTGGTTGAATACATAGTCTTTAGAAGGTTCCATCATATCTCTTAGAAATGGATAACCTACAATGAGAAAATAAAAAGATACACTTTTTTCTTGTGCTGTCATCCTACAGAATAAATAAATAGAATAAAACTGTAATTCAAGGAAAATAATACACTGTCAAGCACGAGATATATTTCAGCAAACGTGGTGAAGAAGGATGCACAGAGTTCAGCTTTCACATAGTCTCAGGTGTATTACAAATGTTGCATTCCTCATGAGAGCCAAGAGCAAGAAAGAGCATAACGTCTTACTCATTCACACGTGTAGGCTACATAACAGTTACAATTGGATGTAACTGGAAGCAGCCTCTGTAAATATCCCTTGTCAAAGGTGCTGCAGAATCTGAAGGATCATAATGTTTTCCCTGGGGTGTCACTAAATCTTCAAAGAGCTACTGTAACCACCACAGATGCACACCACCCCCACGCATGAACTTGCAGCCATCTCCACATTTAGGGTGCGACACCCAGGCAGCCTCCACTGCAACCCACCCCCTCCCCAAGGAGAGGAGAGGGGCGAGGGCAGAGCTGGGCTGCGCTGTCTCCATGGCTCTGGCTGCCAGGGACTCTCCCAGACAATGGCTCAGCCCCAGAGGCCTCAGGTGCCTGGGACTGCCATCACTGAGGTGGGATTTGGTGGGCACAGCTGGGGCTTCCTCCATCTTGGTGCTCCTGACTCAGAGGGGGACACATGGGGGAGGGAGAGGGCGGTCCTCCTCCAGATAGACTCCAAACGGATTGGAAAAGGGTCTCAATGGTGGCGGAACTGGCAGAGCTGAAGTGGGGGCCAGGCGTTCTTTCTCACGGATAGACCCACAGCCACAGGAGGACACGCAGATATCCTTCACTCCCACTGCGTGAACGAGGCTGCAGCAGACCCTGATGACAAGAGGTCCTCACAGACACCATAGCCCAGCTTGAGCTCACTCCCACACCTCTGGTTTATGAGTGTGACCCTACTCAATTTCTCCTCTTAACACCTGTGACGGATATTCTCCCTCCCCAATATTTTCTGCAGACTATGCTTGTTGATACCAACTTAGCAGAGAGAGAAAAGGACAAAAAATGAGTAACCGCTTGTGCTTACAAGACGAAACCGATGCCACCTGTGGATAACGAAGGGAGAAATTTATCTGTTTTTGGAGAAAAGAAAGGATCTATCTGCTGTCTGACAAAGGGAAGAATTCATCTACTGTCTGCAATAAGTGTAAACCCTGTGGATAACGAAGTGGGAGGAACTTATCTGCTGCTTGTGGCAGGTTTGAACGGGTCTTGTTTTCGCGATGTGGAATTTCACCCCAACTGCGCATGCGAGAGTAGAAAGGGTCAAAAGTTTAGCCGGAGGAAGGCGCCCTTCATCATCAAAATGACCCTCCTAGACCATCACCCAAAACCAGTGCGCAGGCGCCAAGAGGCAGAGACTAATTTGAATAGGAAGAGGGGAAAGGAAATGAATATGTATTAGTATGACCATGAGTCAATCATCTTATCCCATAAATAGGTACAGCCCGATGAGCCCCAGGGAGCTTTCCTTGCATAACAGCGGGCTACATGCCAGGATCTCCCTTTGAGCAGGGACACCTCTCGAGGCTACTCCCCAAGGTCGAGAGATCCTTCGCATGACAGACTCATGGTAAGTGAACTATTGCACGCTCCGGTTAGAATCCATCGAGATTAAAGGAGAGAGTCTTCCTAACCAAAGGGCTCGTTTGTAAGAGTGTGAGTGAAAGCCTTTCTAACCGAAGGGCTCGTGTGTGAGAGTGAAAGCCTTCCTAACCGAAGGGCTCGTTTGCAAGAGTGTAGTAACTGTGCATAAAATCCCTTTAGACAAAAACCGTTGACCAGGTCTGGGACTAGGATTGGACCCGTCCGATCTGAACCTCGTGACCCAACGGGAGGGCTTCCCAAATAATTCTGAACCTCCATATGGTAAAAAATCATAAGTGCCCTTGCCATACCTCGCAAAATCACTGTTATATCAATAAATCTATTGTTATCAATTTCACTCGAGTGAAGTGCATTTTGTCGCTTACTCCCTCAAAACTCGATCCATGACAACACCTCACTACTTTCATCAGTCACCAGCAACAAAAATCATCCTCTGCCTGAGGAGGAAATTTAGGCTTACTGACAAAGTCCTCGGACAGCAGACACCTCACTGTCTGTATTTCCCACCTCCAATTAGCACAAGATTCCTGACTTGTGTTTTATCCTCCCTCTCAGGGATGGAGCTGTGTTAGTCAAAAAAGGGCAGCTGGGGTAGGTGTGGGGTAAGGGGCTATGGCTCCTAGCTCTCTTCACGTTGTTTACTGCGGCCACCACAACCTGTACGGCTGCTTTTCCAGTGGCTCAGAGCAGTGGCTACACAGAACAACTTAATCTATTTAATGCTCTGATTGCCATACCAGTAGTGAGAGATCCCAGCCTATTCCATCAGCCTAGAAGTCTACAGCAGTTGTATCTCTTTGTCCTCTCAGCCTCTTTCTGGCAGAAAATTTCAAACTATTTTATGCAATCATCCCTATTTTCAGGAAAGGAGAGTATAGCATCATTTAAGTCACAGCTCTAACAACTTCACAAGTATTTACCTTCTGTGCGCTGCTCTTGCACTGCCAGAGGTGGGTTCTGCCACTCCCTGGCTGAGGAGATAGGAATGAGTCACAAGACATTTGAGCAATCCCTTTTCCCTTTGAACCAAGCAGTGTACCAGCTGACACCCTACTGGTTGGCTTTCTTTCAGCGCTTGTTTATCTTTAACTCAGAGAGAGGTCAGAGAACAAATACACAACCAATATTTGGGGGAAAAAATTTGTGAGCAGTCCAGAAATTACTTAAAAGTCATTCTCTTTTTTTTTCTTCAAAAGCACCACCAAGAAATTTTGGAGAGGAAAAGAAGTGAACCAAGTCTTTCACTTTTTGATGAGAATGTTTTTTCTTGAGGAACATTTGGTTAACTACTGCTGCAAACGATTTGACCTCCAACTATTTTTTTACAGTATTCCCAAAGAATTGCCTGAACACGTTACAAAGTAGTAGATCAGAGTGGTCAAATCTGCTCTCAGTCAGGAGTATGGAAAGAGTTTGTCAGTTAACCATATGTGTTTTGCTTATGCCAAGTTTTTGTCTGCGTTTTCTAGGTGACAAGTGTTTCTAAAGTTAAAGTAAAAGGTTTTTCTCTGAAATAAAAATAGTCTATTCCAACATTATATGTATCAGTCAGACATTTATCTCCTTTCTGAAGAGGAGATATCTTTTCGCCTTAATCTCTTTGGCAACGCCTTTTTAGTTTGCATTGGGAACTTCTCTTGTATTTTCAGATGTGACCTGCTCTCACCACACACTCCAATTCACTTCAGCTTTTTTTTTCCCTCAGGGATGCAGATATTCAACACAGCATCTCTCCTATACTGCAGCAGTGAGTGGGAGTGGTATCCCTTCATATTCCATATGAGACCAGGTTTATCAAAACATTTTGACATTTCAGCTCTCTTTCTCATTTTGGTCAAGGAAAGTGCCAAAAGTCATATTTTAGATAGTGTGTATGAATGAGAATGAATTCACAGATACATTGTTCCTTGCTCAGCCTCGCCATCCTGAAACTCTTTTTGGCAAGAGAAGTTGGGACCTTGCTGATTTTGTTCTTTGCAGTCCTCACACACTGTCTCTGAAAATGCACTAGGATCTCTAAACTGTTAAACCCTTTCAGAGGACAAATGGTTGCTACATGCTGACTTTGAACAAGGATCCGAACTTTTAGGAACAAGGACAAGACTCTTCACCTTTTCACCAATAAGCCGTACGCGGTCATAAAGCTACTGATATTCCATGTTAAAGTTGCAGTTCTTTGCTCCTCCTGCTGGAATGACACTTTATGTTTGAGGCAAGAGGTAAATGAGGAAATAGTGTGCTGTAAAAATGATGCCACGTTATATGGCTGTGAGAAAAATTAGTGTTGAAAAACATTCATACAAAGGAAATCAAAGACTATGGAGAGCAGAAGGGACTGTACAGTCTTGCTTCTGAGGATAGCAAGGAAAGAAGATAAAAGCCTTTCCTGATGGTTTCTTTATCTTGAAATATCTTTTGTGGATTCTAGCTCCCTTAGTTATTCTCGGTTTTCAATTGATTCACATATTGAAGGAAGATATAATAGTCTGGAGATAATTGGAGAAATAGTTGTAGAAAGTAAAGGGAAGCCATAAAAATCAACGAAGAACCAGCGGTGACATCTGCAGAACTATTTTCTGTGGGACTCTCCTCTTTGCAGGATTGTTGCAACAAGTGATTCTCTTCTTCATAAAATGTTAACATGAAAACATTCTGACTTTCTTTCTTTTACAATTGAGGGCAATCTGTGGGCAATTGTTTGCGCTAAATACATTCTTTGGCAAGTCTTCTGATTCCTCCCTAATGAAAACTGATGAGAACACGTGGTGAGAGGACAGTTAAGAATGCAACAGTGTTATATATAATTATAGCATGGCAGAGACAAAATGATTTTTCCTTTTTATGTAAAGCTCAGCTGTCTCTTGTTGTGGAGTTGCAAGATGAGTCAATGTGATCTGAGATTACTTTTTTTTTTCCACATTCCTTAATGCCTCTCTTTCTGCCTACAGAAAAATATAATCATGCCCAAAACCTTTATCACCACTACCTGAACGCAGATTGCATCACAGAGATAGACATTTTGTTCCCCTGTTCTGAGTTTTGTTTTGTGAAGGATTACTGTTTAACTTAGATCAATACCCCAGGGAGTCCCCCAACTTGCACAACAGATCAGATGGGTGGGACAGCATAAGAATAAGCCAGAAAGAGAAGTGGACCAGATTTATTTCAGCATACAGAGGAGCCTCATGGTGACAGATAATGTTCTGTCTTGTCTCCTGTCATCCATCACTTTTGTCTTTTGAAATCCAATATCTCTTTTGAAAAGCATATAAATGTATAAAGGCAACATCTCTTGATCCCAAACCCTGATTTCTAGCCTCTGATTTCTTGCTCTGAGCAATCCAAAGAACAAGTATGGCCTCACATCAGCTTTCTCAGTGTCATCATTTGCCCCTGCATGTCAGCATGAATCTGAATCAAAGTCTATCAGCAGTTAATAAAACATAAGTTTCCATTTTCATCATATTTGTTTTTAAAAACACAAAATTGCAAAATTAATAAGAAACAATGAGATCCCATTTCCTAAAATGCACTTAGAAAACTAATTTTACTCATGCTTCTTCCTTTCAAACCAGCAGCCACAAATGCCAGACATTTGTGTCCCAAGAATTTGGCCAGGATCCCCTGGGAGGTCAGAGAGGATGAGACACTCTGCTTATCAAATTTCCTCATATCTGCTGGACATCTTTGTGGCAAACTTGTGCTGGATTTGGTATATGCCTTCTTTATTGCTTAGGATTTGAAAAAGATGGTGATCTTTGGCCTCGTCATTCTCACCCTCCTCTGGAAGTCATTAGAAACACAGAAACTTTCCAGTCAAAAGGGATATTGTGACGGTTATGCTCCTTCCCCATATATTTTCTGCAGACTATGCCTGCTAATACCAACTTAGCAGAAAGAGAAGAGAAAAGAAAAAAAAAAAATGAGCAACCGCTTGCGCTTGCAAGGCCAAACAGATGCCACCTGTGGATAATGAAGGGAGAAATCTATCTGTTTTGGAGAAAAGAGAGGGTCTATCTGCTGTCTAACGAAGGGAGGAATCCGTCTACTGTCTGCAATAAGTGTAAACTTGCGGATAACGAACTTATTTGCTTCCTGAGGCTGGTTTGGACCGGTCTTGTTTTTGCGAAGTGGACTGTCACCCCAACTGCGCATGCGGGAGCAGAAAGAGTCAAAAATTTAGTAGGAGAAAGGTGTCTTTTTAAGTCAAAACGACCCCCGGAGACCACCACCCAAAACCAGTGCGCAGGCGCCAAGAGGCGGAGACTAATTTGAATAGGAAGCGGGAAAAGAAAATGAATATGTATTAGTATGACTATGAGTCAATCATCTTATCCCATAAATATGGACAGCCCGATGAGCCCCTTTGGAGCTCTCCTTGCATAGCAGCGGGCTGCATGCCAGGATCTCCCCTTGAGCAGGGACGCCTCTCGAGATTCCTCCGCGGGGATAAGAGATCTTTTGCACAACAAACTTGTGGTAAGTGAACTTTGCGCGCTTCTGTTAGAATCGATCGAGAATAGAGGAGAGCCTTCTTAACCGAAGGGCTCGCCTGCCAGGAACGAAGCCTTCCTAACAAAGGGTCTGGCATAGAGGATAAGGAGAGCCTGCTTAACCGGAGGGCTCGCCTGCCAGGAAAGAAGCCTTCCTAACGGAGGGTCTGGCGAGTGAGGAGGAGAAGTCTCCCTCACAAAAGAGATCAATTATAAGAAATGCCTTTCTACAGCAGAATAGTTTGAACCATAACGCGTTCCCTATAGCATGCTTCTCTCCTTCTCTCTCCTTTTGTGCTCATTTTTATTCTGTAACTCCCCGAGGTCGAGAGATCCTTCGCATGATAGACTCGTGGTAAGTGAACTATTGCACGCTCCGGTTAGAATCCATCGAGATTAAAGGAGAGAGTCTTCCTAACCAAAGGGCTCGTTTGTAAGAGTGTGAGTGAAAGCCTTTCTAACCGAAGGGCTCGTGTGTGAGAGTGAAAGCCTTCCTAACCGAAGGGCTCGTTTGCAAGAGTGTAGTAACTGTGCATAAAATCCCTTTAGACAAAAACCGTTGACCAGGTCTGGGACTAAGATCGGATCCGTCCGATCTGAACCTCGTGACCCAACGGGAGGGCTTCCCAAATAATTCTGAACCTCCATACGGTAAATAATCGAAAGTGCCCTTGCCATACCTCGCAAAATCATTGTTCTATCAATAAATCTATCATTATCAATTTCACCCGAGTGAAGTGCATTTTTGTCGCTCACTCCCTCACCGCTCGTTCCGTGACAGATATCCAGAAATCTCGAGTCCAAACTCCTGCACAAAGCAGTGCCATACTTAAAGCTAATTCAGGTTGAACAGGGCCTCATCCAAATGAGTTCCTGCAGCCTCTTCGAGTACCTGTTCCAGGGGATTGCTACACTCATTCAGGAAATGATTGCATTTCAACAGAATTTCTTTTGAGACAATTTTTGACAAGTTGTGACCATGAGGCAAGACACCAGGGTGCCATTCACATCTAAGATCCTTCTCCTGGCTGTCTCCTCTGGAACTTTGACACCTGGACATTTCTGTTCATACTAATCTCAACTTTCATTTTACACGCCTCCATAGTGCTAGCAACCAGCTGTTACAAAAAGAAATCCTACGGTTCCCTACACAGATGTTAGACAAAGGCACATCCCCTGATTACCTGTTCTCTAACACTGAGCTGTAAAGTAGATGCCAACACTAGGCACATGGAATCCCAAACTAATTGTCACATCTTACTAGAAAATGCATTGCACAAGACTAAGATGGAGAGCAGTCTAAACCACTTCCACGTTTCTTTTAGGTATCTGCATATTTAAATAGATTTTTGCTCCACTTCTTGAGAAAGAAAGAGGAAAGCTTGTAATAAACTCCTAGAGATCACAATAATGCCAAAATACTACAACATGGATTTGTCTGTGGAGGGGGCAGTGATCATGTAGGTGGGATATTTATATATATATATATATATACAATAATGCAAACAGCAGGATTCCAGCAGATACACACTGCAATAAGTGTTATTATTTGGAGACGTTATACTACATTTTCTATTAAAGAAAGCCACAACACAAAATGCAGATTCTTTTCAGAACTTGGTTAGCAATGTTGAATATGAAGATTTATTCTTACTTGGTTGTCTACTACCAAGACTTAGTTAAAGACTGTGGGAATAAAAGCAAACATGAAGGAATCAAGACGTAATTTACCACACTGAAAAATAGATAAATTGGCTTTGGAAGTTTGAAACAAGAAACTAGTCTAAGTGAGATGCTTTCTTGGATGAGTTGGGTACTGTGAATGCGCTAACAGAATTTTCATTTTTGTAACACATCTAGAAATTGATGTGTTTCGTGTTACAGAACACACAGTATGTCCATCCGCTATGAACACTGAAGTATGAGGAAGCTGGAAAGCAGCCTACATCTTATCATTCATATCCCAGATGAATTTGATGGGCAGATTCTCCATTTTCTTTTTCAGAACTTTGTCAACCCTTTCACTCTGTGCTACCGTCATGAAGTTTTTCCAGTCTCCAATAGTGCCTGAGGAAGAGGCAGTAAAGAGAGGTGAGAAGCAGAACATGCACCTGTTGGTAAAACCTGCCTGCAAGCAGGGAGAGCTTTTGGGGAAGGGCTTCTTGCTTCCCTCAGGAGTTTCCTTTCTGCTGGTGTGCTGAGTGAGAGTCTGTTCTTTTGATGGCACGCTTCCAAATCTAGATGCTGTGTATAAAATGTACAGACCTATTAAAGGAAACACCACTTCTTTGGACGTGAGTACAGCCCCTCTTTACTCTGTCGAAGGTCTTAGTCTACACTGAGCAGCAGAAAGTCTCAGCAATATCCAGAAGTTAGCAAGGAAGTTCATGGAGCGTGGGAGTTGGTGCTCGAGAAGGTTGTGTTCACGCTGTCAGTACAACCCATCCCTTGGAAAGTAAACAACGAGATGTATGTGTAGAAGATCTCCAAGCCAGCACTGTTTTCAGTCTTAATTCAAGCAGAGGTGCTGAAACAAACATCTGTTTCTCTTTCAAAGAGGCTCTCCTCTCCAGAAAAAGCCAATTTCTCATGCCTTGTCAGTAATTTGAAACCAGTAAGAAGGCATTCATCATATTACTCCTGACCCACTACAACCCACAGATCATTTACTTTATAAGATACCACAGCATCAACCTGTGCTGCAATTGGGAAAATATTGCCCTTTTATTTTCCCCAGGGTAATATAGGACATAATTATGACATAATTATGAGTGAAAATCTGTTTTGTGAGAGGGGAATCGTGCATCAGATAAGCAATTGAGAGCAATGTTTTCTGAGATGGGAATTTTACATTCTCCTCTACACCCTGGAAAATCCTCGTGCACCTTGTGTGAGATGTCTTAAATTGTATATGGATAGATCTATGAGTATGCATCTGTGAGTCTGTGACTGCAAAGGAAGAGATTAGATGTGTTGTCCTAACCAAGGGCTCAACTCTCATTGTRARYAGAYTCAGCTCTCATTGCGAGGAGACCYAGGCTGCTCTCCAGCCAACTGGTGACCCTGATCAGCACACTGTTGCTCTCCCTTCCTCAGGGGAGGGAGAACGGCAGCCAGTTCACAGAAATAAGAAGTCACACAAAGGCATGGGCAGCAACTGGCAGGAAATCATGCTCAGCTGTCTAAGCACTCCTCAAGTAATTTTCAGAGTTGCCTCTTAAGCACTTCTGTCCTTTGGTGGAATTATCTTTATGAGTGTAAAAGTCCTATTGAGGATACCTTGTAAAAGGCTTATTTTGTATTGTTTCAGAAGTTACTTTTGCCATGGTAAGGAGGCTGACTTCTGCCATGCTGCAAAATGCTTTATATAATCCTTTCATAGAAAGTGCTAACACTTTGCACCAATGAGACACATGACTATTTCCTTAGAAATATCATCAATTTGCATCTATTCCACAGGGCATTTAGGACTTTCCAGTAGGAACTCTTATCACAGAGGCCATCCTGAAAATAACCTGAAACAGCAAGAGGATAAATTTGAATATAGTGATATTAACTGATCTCACCTTTTTCATTTCTTCGTAGGTGAGGAAGAGTATATTGAACTCCTGTGCGTGGCTGTACCAGCCTGTCACGTGATCCAACCAGGAACTACCAAGGACTTATTGAGGGAGAGAATAATAAGAAATTGCAGGAAGAAAAAGACAAAAATGCAATGAGCAGCATTAAAGCAGTAGATATATAACATTTTTTGGTACCTCCACTACTTTTGAGGACAGAAGCATAAAATTCAGTGATTTCCACTCTTTCCTTGAGGCTTGGCAGGAAGAGGTGCTCAAAGAGACACAATCGGTAGGGCTTTTGTAGTGAAGAGCAAAACACCTTACTGCATTTTTGCCATTATTAATAATCCACTATGTTTCTTTATGTCTTTGGGAAAGGTCTTATAAGTTTGCATTATCTGCAATTTTGAGTATTTTCTTTCTGATATTTTCACACATGATCTCAGCCTCCTGCTCAGGTATATCGGAACTGTCTTGATGATGCAGAGAGTTAAACAGTAGAATAAAAGACATAGATGTGGGTGGAAATCATTTTTTGTGAGAGAGTAGTCGTGCATCATTTGAGCAGTTGAGAGCAGTGCTGTCTGACATGGTAATTTTACATTCTATTCCACAAAGGATTAAACGTGTCAATCAGAAATGTTATCACAAAGGCCAACATAAAAATATCCTGAAAACAGGAATAAAATATAGGGAATAGAGAGATCTGAACTGATCTCACCTTTTTCAGGCCAATTTCATTGGCTTTTCACCAGGCCAATGATTCAATAGCAACTTAAAGCATTCAAATCTACTAGGAAGGGGTAGATCTTGTATTTGGAAGCAGGGCTGAGTGTTCAAAACTTGCCTTTCCTGCCAGTAAGAGCAGCTAGTATTTGGGGAAAAAAAAAAAAAAAAA